>MU738651.1:0-99742 GCA_026770625.1 Nicotiana glauca | reverse complement strand
CGCTTAATAAAAATACTACTAAATTGCTTGGAGCTGAATTGACATCATGTTAAAGGTATTAATTATCATGATTTGGACTGATTGTTATGTTTTTGGCTTCGTGTCGAATATTTGAATCCTTCGGGGATTAAAAATTACTATTTTTGCAGTACTGTGTACATTTCTATCTCAGTCCAAGGTTTAAAAATGCTATTTTGCAAACTCAGCCATCTTTTTAAGATTTGAAAACTTAATTGATATTTTACTGATATTTTTGCTGAGAACTATTGTGTGACTAGTGCCCAAGGGGCTTATGTGCATTCATGACTATGCATGGATCGGGCTGCACGCCGCAACGGGAGTGATATTGATATTGCGCTTGGGCTGTAAGATCCCCTTCGGAGTCTGAACCCCCACAGTGAGCGTCGGGAGCCCAAACGGATCGGGCTACGCGCCGAAGCGGTCATGTGCATTGCATTGCATTCATGCATTGGTTCTACTTATACTACGTGCAATGACATTTAGCACTCATACATTACTGGCATACATATGTTATTTGCCTTGTTGACCAGATACCCTGGTGAAAATTGTTAAGAAGTGCTGAGCCTAAGGGGCTGACTTGAGTGCAGACTTGCACTGTTTGATGTTGTACCCAGGTATTGAACTGTTAATAATGAAAGAAAGAGATGTTAAAAAGAGATTTCAAAATCTACTCATATATGTTAAAAAAAAGAATACCATGAAAGTGTACTGCAGTTTAAAAGATGATTCTGTATTTTATAGCATGAGATAATGATTTGTGTGGTTTTCTTTTCCTCAGCATTATTTGCTTTTATTACCGCTGAGTTGGAAGTACTCACTCGAATCCCTGCACCATGTGTGCAGATTCAGGTACGTGGAAGCTTAGCTGAGCTTGGTGCTGGTTTCGAGCTTTATTTGAGAACGTCGAGGTAGCTGTCTGGCGTCTGCAGGACCCGAATCCTCCCTCCTTTTCCCTGTTGTTTGATTATTCCACGTATATTCAGATTATATAGATTTTTCAGCATTGTTATGCTACTCTAGTAGAGGCTCTAGACTCGTGACCCCAGGTCTTTGGGAGGTTATGTTGTTTTGTGAGATTTTCGGGATATTTTTATAACTATCAGCATATCTAGTTTATATCACTACTAAGGATTTTTAAATAAATGGTTTATGAGCTCTAAGCTCGGGTTGAGAGCACATTTGGTCGGGCTTGCCTAGCCGTTGGGTTGGGCACCATCACGACTGGGTTTGGGGTCGTGACATTCTGCTTGGCATTTTTTAAGTTCTACTATGGCTAAATCAGCTTTTCTCTCAACATCTGCAAACCTTTCTTGATTCAATTTTGTCAACACTGCCTTTAGTCTATTCATTTTCTCAATAACTTTGAACATTTTATTCCCATCTATCTCCTTCTCCCAGCTTTGTTGGACTTTTTCCTTGAAATCACTAGCCAGTTTCCACATGTTTAAATACTTGAATTGCCTTTTAGTTCTTCTTTTTCCCTTGTCCCAGTTAATAATAGCAGGGCAGTGGTTAAACAGTCCTTCCTGCATGTAATGCACTTCTGAGACTGGTAGGCTTGCAATCCAATCATTGTTTACTAGAACTCTGTCTTTTCTACTATAGACTCTATATTCCCCTTCCTGTTTATTATTCCATGTATAGAAAGCACCTGATGATCTCAATTCCTGCAGCCCACAATCTGCTATACAGTCACTAAAATCTCTTACTTCAGCAACTATAACAGGTCTTCCTATTCTATCTTTTTTGTTTAGTACACAATTGAAATCTCCCATCACAGCCCAAGGTCCCATTATCTTTCCCTTGATGTCTTTGATTTCTTGCCATAGTGTCCTCTTCAGAGCTGGATCATTGAATCCATAAACCATAGATATAGCAAAGTTCATTCTTGTTCCTTTATGTGTAACTTGACAGTGTATCATTTGTGCAGTTACTGATTCAATTTGTACTTGCATGACTGATGGTTTCCACACTAGCCAAACTCTCCCCCCTGGATGAGCTCCTAGATTGTTTGTTAGAGACCAGCCTTTACATAGATTAAGAGAAGCTTTGTGAGCATTTCTTCTCTTAATCTTAGTTTCTAGGAGTCCAAATAGGCTAACCCTACAGTTATACAGGAAGTTGTTTACTTCTTCCTACTTAGCTAGTCTATTCAGACCCTTGGTATTCCAGAATCCTATGCTATCCATTCTTTTGGGAAGGGCTTCCCCCCTTCCCCAAAATATGCTCTCCATCTTCATGTTATCCCTGTATTCCTTGGCCCTCTCCATCTTGTTCTATCAACATCATCTTGCCCCAAAGCCCCAAATGAGTTGCCTAGTTTGATATGATTCCCAGGTATATCTTTCCCTCTTTGTGCCCAGATAACGTTTTGTATGTATGTTGCCTTCTTACCATCTCTTCTCAGCTCCTGTTGAGTCCTTATCATAACTTTCTCTGCTTCATTTTGTTTTTGCTTCTCTTCCTCACCTCCTATTTTTTGGCTCACGCTTTCTTCTTCTTTGCTTTGCTTTTCCTCCCATTCTTTTTTGTTTGCCATCTGCATCTCCAGTTGGATATGCTTCCTACACTCCTTTACTTCATGCTCATAGTTGTTGCATTCCTTGCACAGTGTTGGTTTCCACTCATAATGCACCCTTTGCTCCACCATTTTCCTAACTTCATTTTCAAACATGACAGTTTGTGGGTAAAGTTGATCAAGTGTGACCTCTACCAGTACCCTCACGTATGTCATTTTTTCTTTCCATGTTGTAGCTTTATCTGCTTTCATTGGTTTCTCTACTAGGCCAGCAATTTTTTTCAGATCATTCTTACCCCAATACTTAATGTCCAAGCCAGGGAGTCGAATCCATATAGGTACAGTGCTAAATGATTCTTTCCTTGTATCTATATCTGGTATCCAAGGCTTTATGATAACAGGCTTTTTGTCGAACATCTGGATGCCTTCTTCGAGTACTTTAATTCTGCTTTCCATCTGAGCAAATCTCACAAGAAGCACTCCTCTATTTACTTGAGCTACCTTATCAATTTCTAATTTTCCCCAAATTCGATGAAAGTAACCATTCATAACTACTTGCGGAGGGTTTGAGCCCGAAACATAGCTTATAACTGCATTACTCCAGTAATCTATTCCTCTTTGATATCTTCCATGATTATTTTCACATTTTGAGCACCTGATTCTTTAGTTATTAGTTTCAATTCATCTACATCTGGACTGTTTGTTACAATTCTACTCTTAACCTCAATTTAGTTCACTTTGTGATTTTGCCCCCATCTTACCTTCGCGTTCTCCTTCATGCTTTGTGATATCTGCCCATGAGTGTTTTCCCGATGAGTTCTGCTCCAGATCTTCAGCATGCAAGAGTTTTCCTGTTGAGTTTTGCTGCAAATCTTCGCCATGCAAGAGTTTTCCTGATGTTTCCTGCTCCATTGCGATCATGTCTAGCTCTAGTGGGGTAATTCCTTGTAATACGTTGATACTCTTCGTTTTCTTTGCATCTGCTGAACACGGAATTTCAGATTTGACATTGTTCGGTTGTTGATCAGTCCCTTGAATCAGTTGTCTTCCTCCTCTAGCCTTTGATTTCCTTGTCATTTCAGTTTTCACTGAGAGGAGACGCTCATTCTAGAGAAAGAAATTTTGAATTGGTGTATTAAACAAATACTTGAATTTTGTCTCAAAGATGAAGCCATGCATGTATAAGTATGAACATACATGGTTGATCCTACAACTATATTTAGCATTCTAATGTAATTAGAAAATTTTACTTAAAATTGTTTTGGTTTAGTTGGGATTGCTGATTGATTTTACAATTGTTATTGCTGATAGTTCGTGTAGACGGTTAAAATAAAAGTCTACCTCTCAATTAATGGGGGGCAAAGAAGAAAAACAGCACAGTTATATTTTCTAAATTGAAATTTGAATCTCTCAATTTCCAAAACATCTCTCTAAACTTAATGCATACTAATATTTTCAGATACTACTGTATCAACTATTTCAAGTCCTTGAGCTTTAACAAAGGTGATAATAAACTAAGAATGGGAAGACCCTTTTGGACAACAGTAATTTGAGAAATAAACACACTTTTGACATGATAAAACTTCTTTTTTAGTGCTTTCAAAGTTTTTAGTTTGAAAATGTTTTGTCAAGTAACAAAACGACCAATTTGAAAGTACACACAAGTTAAGGGAGGAGTAAAAAGTTATTACTCCAATTATTATTACCGTCTAAAATTTCTGCCATAAGTTTAATAAAGGAGGATATATAAGTAATTCATTTTATATTCGTAAGTTGGTTAGTTTTGACTTTCCAGATCCTTATTCAGTTTTTAAAGCATTTTTCAAGGCAACTATTGGGAAGGGATATATTAATTATTATTACCACTCACGCCTTTCTGAGAATAAAAGTTCTTCTTTTGGAGAAATAAAGGGTGAGAGCCCGTTTGGATTAGCTTATATGAAATAATTGGTAAACATTAGGTGTAGAAAAATACTTTTAAGTGTTGATACTGATTTAATAAATAAGCAGTTACGTGTTTGGGTATAAGTGCTGAAATAGATAATAAGTTGCTGCAGTATTTGCTAAAAAAGTGCTGCTAAGCTCTTTTTCTATTAAATGACTTAAATAACCTCAGAATCGTTTACACTTATATGAGCGTAATTTCTTCAAAACTTTAGATTCCAAAACAATTCAAATACATAATATTCTATTTGTCATTTTATTTTAAATACAATTGGACTTTGATAAGATAATTTTTATCATAAATATATTTATTTTATCATAAGCATATAACATAAGTTATAATACTTAATAAATTTACAAAAGTTTATTAATAGTGGAATAGTAAAGCATGAGGAGAACTAAATGTACACTTGAAATTGTTTGTGGTGATTAATAAGACTATTTCTTTCGCCAAAAAAAAAAAATTTACAAAAGTTTTTTAGTAAAAATTAACCTAAACAGGACAAAATATTTGAAGAGAAACAAACACTTCTTCATCATCACAACACTTAGAAAGCATTATACCCAAAATTTGATATTTCCTTATTTATTACAAATAGTTCAAAGATTAACACACAATCACATAAATATAAATATGCAAAGGAATAAAGAATTTACTTATCTTACATAGTCAACGATAATTGCAGACTTGAAGAGTTGGGGTGAGCGGGGGGAGGTTGAATACTTGAGGCAATGCGTATCGATTAGAAGTTTTGTTCTAAATATGAATATTTTAAGGATAAAATAGTAAAAATTTTGGTCAAACATAAAGTGCTTATAAGCTAAAAATTCATAAGCTGGGTGTGATCAGCATATGGCTTTTGGTTTATTTTTGACTTATAAGCACTTTTAACTTTACCAAACGCTTAGATAAACCGAAAAATGCTTATAAGCTAGTTTGACCAGCTTATAAGCTTAGCCAAACACCCTCTAAGTGTCGACATGACTTTAACCTCTTTTTTTTTCCTTTTTTTTAATTGGTAATAGTCTTTAACCTTTTTCAAAACATTTATTTAATGTTTATTCTGTTACATCATGTTTTTCAGTTTTTACAAATATATTTTTGGAAATTAGTAAAATACGCAAATTACTAGAAAATGATGATATTGTCCGGGTTATTCATTTTTACTTTATGATCGCGCAAAGCGCGGATAAATTAACTAGTCTAAAATTAAACTGGTAACAGACGTCTTAGATAAGATAAAAGATAGAAATTTTTACCTCCTATAGCAAAGGTTAACACATTATTTATTTTTAAATAAATATCATTTTAAAAAATTATATTCTATAGATACCTTTTAATGTTTATAGAAAATATCTAATTTTGATTACCTCCTATCCCTAAACTACTAAATACGCTATTCAGTTACACTATTTTCTTTCTTTCTCTACCTTGATACATGCCATTCTCTTCCCCATCAATCGACGATGTCATAACCATTCGCTCATTCGATGAGCAACATTTATTAAGCCTGAGTTGTTATCATCCATGTAATATATATAGTCATGCTCTCTTAGTACTACCATAATTATGTCCTTCAAGAGAATATCCCAAATAGTACTTTGATTAGATTATTGTATAATAATTTAATCCATGTATGATATTGCCTACGGATGGTAATTTATTTGAAAGGGATGAAACAAGAAAAGTATTTTGTAATGCAAAATTTCATATTTCATATTTCATACTCACGCAAAATCATTCTGGCACATCAGCCATATTTCATATTTCATACTCACCCCTATAACTTTTAAGCGTTACCATGAATTATCACCAATAAGAGGATTTCAAATCAATACTTTAAGTACATAAGAGCAACAAGAGCGTTAAACACATTGGGTTTCTTTTCAACAATTTGGCATAATAACTTTCATTTGAATCAGGACTCGAAGTCATAACAAGGTAATACATAGTCCTTACTTTTTTAAACCACATTACCCAAGGATATCACAATAAGATAAGAGCATTCGGAACACATATTTAACATATAACTTTTGACACAGAGCTTATTCGGAATAGTCAAATTTATAATGAACAACTTGGTGCTTACGGGAGTACCGTGGGATTCAATTCTAAGAGAAAGGTTTAGCCAACATACCTTGTTTAACCTTTCTTGATTTAGTAAAATATTTCGGAAATATTAGCAACTTTGAGCTATTTGGAAATATTACAAATTCGAACACAGATTCAGAAGAAGTTCACGGGTTCAGCTCATTTGAGCATTTTAACAAACACTTGTGTGGACATTATGATCTCAAGGTCCTCCTATGGTGGATTTCTTCATCCCACAATCCAAAGTCTACCTATTTTAGCCCAACAACCTTCCCACAAACCTTGATAGTACATGCATGCATAAAAAGATCACTCTCATACCCAAGAATCACAATCCCCATTAACCGTCTGTTACCCCAAATTCAAAATTGAAACTAGGTTGTGGAACCTTACCTTTTGGATGAGGAACTTGTAAGTTTTCCTTGTGGATTCTCCAACTTTTTAGCAAGGATGTATGAACAACACCTTAGGAACTCCCTCTCACTCTAGAGCACTTCCTCACTCTAAAAATATTATCTTTTCTTTTTACAAATGGTCCTTTTCGTCTATATATCGAAATAGGGTCTGTGACAAGCAGCTGGCCGTAAAGGAAATGTTCTCCAGTCGATGAGGTAGTGCCGGTTCCCGTGGTTTTGACATAAACGAACATGGAGCTAACTAGAAAGGAATAAATTAAATAACAATCATCGATGACAATCTCGATTGAACCAGAGGAACAAGGAGTAGACGGGGAGGATGATTACAGAGTTTTGAGATCATTCATAGATCCTAATGACACTGACTCTACCAAATTGACGATTGAAGAGTTGGAGAAAGTCATATTAATTGAACACCTACCGGATTGAAAGGTCTACCTGGGCACGCAATTAACCCCCGAGCTTAGGAAAAAATCATCGATTTTCCTAAATCTAGATTATTTTTCTTAGTCCCATCTTGACATAAAAGGATCCTACCGGAGGTAACCACTCATAAGCTGAGTTTGGACCTGAAGTTCCATTCGGTTAAGTAGAGGAGGAGGCCGTAATAAGAGTTCAAGCATGCATTCATCAAGGACGAGGTATCCAAACTCCTTAAAATAGGATTCATTCGGGAGGTTAAGTACCCGGACTGGTTAGCTAACATAGTAGTAGTTCCTTAAAAAGGGAATAGGCTAAGAATGTGTGTAGAATACAAAAATCTAAACAAGGCTTGCCCCACAGATTCTTTCCCCTTTCCTTACATCGATCGGATTATCGATGCGATGGTCAGGCATGAGATACTCAATTTTCTCAATGCCTATTCCAGGTACAACCAAATTCGAATGGACCTGGGCGATCAAGAAAAGACTTCTTTTATCACTAAATTCGGCACCTACCATCGTAATGTAATGTCGTTCCGATTAACGAATGCCAGTGCCCCTATAAACACCTAGTAAACCAGATGTTCGACGAATAGATAGGGTAATCAATGGAAGCTTATACTGACCATATGTTAGTCAAGTCCCTGTGAGCAGAGGACCATTTGAAACATTTGCAGGAGAGCTTCGACATATTGAAGAAATACAACATGAAGCTGAATCCAGAGAAGTGCTCATTCGGGGTTGGATCGGGAAAGTTCCTCGGGTTCATGGTATCCAATCGAGCGATCGAGACCAATCTCGACAAAATCAATGACATAAAAGACATCACTGTGGTGGACAACGCCAATTCCATTCAAAGGCTAACTAGGCGTATAGTTTCCCTGGGCCTATCGAGCTCCTCAGACAAAAGCCGTCAGTTCTTCTCATTGTTAAAGAAGAAGAATAACTTTTCATGGACCCTAGAATGCTATCATGCTTTGAAAGAACACAAATGGTACCTATCGAGTCTGCCCGTGCTCCATAATCCAAGGGCGGATGAATAGTTGTACCTTTACCTAAAGGTTATCGAGGTGGTGGTAAGTGGATTCTTAGTTCGGGAGGAAGAAGGTACATAATTTCCTATTTATTATGTAAGTAAAACTCAAGGTGAGGTGGAAACAAGATATCCTCACCTAGAAAATTTGGCCCTCTTTGCTAAACGCCTCCAGGAATCTAAACATGTACTTTTAATGCCACCCCATATGTGTCATGACCTCTTACCCGTTGAGAAACTCATGCACAAACATAAGCTCTCGTGCCAGTTGGTCAAATGGGCCGTCAAAATCAGCGGGTACAATATCGAGTATCGACCTCGAACCACCATAAAATCTCATATTTTGGCCGACTTTACGCCGGCCTTAATACCCAAAGTCAAAAGGGAATTATTGTTAACCTCGAGGACCACTTCGAGAATCTAGACCCTTTTCACGGATGGTGCCTTGAATGTGATTGGGGTCCAAGCTCGGCATCATATAGAAACTGCCTGTGGGAAATGCAATTAGGCAGTCTATCAGAACTGTGATATTAAACAACAATGAGACCGAGTATTAGGCCATGAATTCAGGTTTAGAATTTGCTAAAAACCTTGGGCCGAGGTTGTCACGCCCCAAACTCGGGGAGCACGACGGTGCTCAACCGAGTGAACCCGGCTAATAAGGCCTCTTAGATTTTCTTCTACCGAAACTCATCCATGAATAAAGAGGAGACTGCATTAAGTATTGATAATAGGTGAATTTAACTATAATTAGGCCCTAAAGAACCACCTTCTTGTAGAGTTTTGATGATAAAAGTGATAACAAAATGCTCTGATTAGCGCTTTTCATGCTTTGCAGGTGATGTATGACAAGAGAAGGCTATGGAGTACTTTTGGGATCAAATATGAAGAAAAAGAGGCCAATCGTAAAATTTCGCCAAGTGAACCACGAGAAGTAGCTCAAGCCAGGCCTGAAGAAGGACTGTCGTGGTTCCACCGCAACCGCGACAGAACCGCGGTAGAAGATGGTCGCGGATAACTGAAGATTCAGAGAGCGTGTTTGGCCGCGGTTTGACCGCGACCGCGGCAAAACCGCGGCAGGGGCGGAAAAGTTCAGGGACCTAAGTGCAAAATACATAGCCTAAAACCCTATTTTAAACACTAGACTTCGCCCAAAGGAGGCATGTATTGTATTGGAGAATATTTTGGCAAGGAAAAAAATTGTGAGAGATCACCAAAAACATCTTTCTTCTTTTCTTTGATTTTTCTTGCAAGTTTTATGGTGAATATTGTTTTAGTTTGCTTACCCATAGTTATGAGTTGCTAAATCCCTTGCCTAAGGTTTTGATGGGACCTATTGGGGGATGAACTTCTTTTTTATGTGAATACAAATTGCTAGTTTCAATCTCTATTTGTTCAACTATGTGTTTGTTGTAGTTAATTGACAGGATCCTCAATTAGCTGTGCCTATTTAGTGTGCATAACTCGGGAGAGAGTGCATATCTAGGTAATTGTTAAGCAACACCACTCCCAAAGTATATGAGGGATCAATAACCGAGGGTTTAAAGGCGGGATTAGGGATAACGAAGCCTTGGGTGTAATCTAAAGTGAACTGTGTTAAATAAAGCAAGCTAGTGTATCTCGGGAGAGTGCAACTAGTAAATTACTGTGATTACTCGGGAGAGATTTACGGTAAGAAGAGCGTTCATGATTGATAGAGATGTGTTGGTAAATTTGTATGAAGCATAAACAGAAGGAAATCCATCAATAGGGAAATCATTACCTTAGCGTTTTCTCATTATTGTTTACAACCTTAGCACCCATAGTTTACAGCTGTTTATTTCCTTGCAATTTTAGTTATTAAAGACACCATCAACTGTGATTCTGAACGTTTGGGAAATTGATTCTAAAGAGTTTAGTAGGTCTAAAGATAGTGATTGATACGTTAATTCCTTGTGGGATTCGACTCTGGGCATAATACCCCAGATTATATTTGCAACGCCCGCTTAGTCTTTTCATAGACACAGTTAAGCGTGATCAAATTTTGGCGCCGTTGCCTGGGAGTAAACGGAATTATGAATTACCATTGATAGAAATACAAAAATTCTTAGTGTAGTCAGTTTTCTCTCTACCCAATTTTTCATTGAAATTTTGACGGTTGTTGATCTGGTCGCACAGGTGTATGCCTAGAAATTCTACGAGGGCTGGAGAACTACTTGAAGGACTCTCAGACCCCGAGAAAACATTCCGGACATTGAACCGTGCCAACAAAAGACTTCAACAATCCCAACAAACATGAAATTGACATGGGAGACGTAAACGACCCCAATGGAAACGTCAGGAATGAGCAAGCTGGCTTAAATGCCAGAGAAGTGGCACCTCCTATGCCTGAGGGTGCACTATATGACTGGGCACAACCCACAGCTGACAATCTGGCCACTACCGTTGTTGTGCCCGCAATACAAGCTGAATCGTTCCAGATCACAAATAACATGCTGCACTTGTTGCAAAACAAGGGACTCTTTTTTGGGAGACAAATAGAAGATCCTCAGCAGCACTTGAAGAACTTCCTGTCTATCTTAAAAACTCAAAGGCAGCCCAACGTGACTCCGGAAGCAATTAGGTTGTTATTGTTTTCATTCTCAGTGACAGGAGCTGCTCGGGTTTGGCGAAACTCACTCCCCATAAACTCTATAGAAACTTGGGATGAGTTAGTCAAGAAATTTCACAACACGTTCCACCCACCCAACAAAACTGCTCAATAAATTGATGAGATCGTGAGCTTCAAACAGAAACCAATGGAGACATTGCATGAGACATGGGGCAGGTTTAAAGGAATGTTGGTTATGTGTCCCTACCACGGTATTCCAGAACAGATGTTGGGACAACGGTTTTACATGGGACTGTCAGACAGCATGAAGAATATTGTAGATGCCTCTGCTGGTGGGGCATTCTTGAGCAAAACCTGGAGAGAAGGTCAGAATTTGCTTGACAAGATGGTACAGAATTCGGGGTGGACGACTAGAAATTCACCTATCACTCTAGTGGTGCACTCAATGCCTCTTGATCCCTTAAATACCATGGCTGAAAATATGGCGACCCTCCTGACACAGATGAGCATACTCACCAAAATGGTGGAGGAATCAGGGCAGAAATAGCAAGTACATATTGTAGACACTACCAACGGGGGTTTGTGCACATCTTGCATTAGCCAGCCAATTGGTAATCCTTGGAACGCAGAACATGATCATCATCATTAGCACTCTGAAGACATGAACTATGTGTCCAACTATGGAGGCCAGAGACAGGGCAATCAGAACTGGGGTCAGCAAAATCAGTAGCAATACAGGTCGGCGCAGCCGCAATTTAACACAGGAAACATGGGAGGTATGAGACCCCCTAACAATTTGGCACCTTATCCCAAGCCACAGGGATACAACAATCACAATCAGCAGCAAGGGTATCCCCCACCTCAGTAGCAGCATGGTGGGAGGCAAGAAGATGGGTTCACTAGATTTGAAGCAATGATGCAGTAGGTTATTGGGTCCAATGCAAAAATGAATGAAAGAGTAGATGCACATGATGTAGCAATAAAAAATATTGAATTGCAAATAGGACAGATTTCAATGTCTCTCAACAATCATCCTCAGGGGACATTACCTGCAGACACCCAGATAAATCCAAAAGATCAAGGCTCAAAGCAACTGATGGCGGTGAGCCTACGTAATGGCAGGGACCTGGATGTGGAGCAAGAGAGAGCTAGACCCACTTCCGTGTTGTTGCAGCTGGCTGACAGGACTGTGAAGAGTCCATTTGGTATCCTTGATGATGTGTTTATTCAGGTGGGGAAATTTGTGTTCCCTGCAGATTTTGTGATCTTGGATTGCAAAGTGGATGGAGAGATTCCTATAATCTTCGAAAGACCATTCTTGGCCACCGGGAGAGCTCTGATTGACTGTGAGCCTGGGGAGCTCAAGATGAGACTCAATGATGAGGAAATAATATTCAATGTGCAAATGTCTATGAGGCGACCAAGCGAGTTCGCCAATTGCTCTCTTATTGATGCCATGGATGTAATCGTAGAGTCTGATGATCAGGTGTTGACAATTGAGGACCCCATTTTTGCATGTTTGATGAACTTAGATGAAGTGAATGGTGAAGATCTAGCAGAATGGGTGTTGGCATTAGAAGGTAGAGGGTTCTGGGAGAGAAATCTAGAGTTTGATCCATTGCACTTAGAAAAGAGAGAAACTCCTCCAGCTAAGCCATCCATTGAAGAACCACCAAAGCTGGAGTTAAAGCCATCGCCAGCCCACCTCAGGTATGAATTTCTGGGACCTGACTCCACATTACCTGTTATTATCTCATCTAGTTTGTTAGATGTGCAGGTTCAAAAACTTTTACAGGTACTAAAGGAGTGCAAAACTGCCATTGGGTGGACCATGGCAGACATCAAGGGGATCAGCCCCGCCTACTGCATGCACAAGATTCTGCTGGAAGAGGGGCATTAACCTTCCAGGGAACACCAGAGAAAGCTGAACCCCAACATAAAGGAAGTGGTGAAGAAGGAGATGATAAAATTGTTGGATGCGGGAATTATTTTCCCAATCTCTGACAGCAGCTGGGTGAGCCCAGTTCAATGTGTTCCTAAAAAGGGTGGCGTGACGGTTGTGAAAAATGACAATAATGAATTGATCTCAACAAGAACCGTCACAGGTTGGATAATTTGTACGGACCATCGAAAGTTGAATCTAGCTACCCGGAAGGACCACTTCCCACTTCCCTTCATTGGTCAAATGTTGGACAGACTGGTAGGGAGGTCACACTTCTATTTTCTGGATGGGTACTCAGGATACAATCAGATCTCCATTGCACCGGAGGACAGGGAGAAGACCTCTTTCACCTGCTCGTATGGTATTTATGCCTTTAGACGGATGCCCTTTGGCCTATGCAATGCACCTGCCACATTCCAACGGTGCATGATGGCCATATTCACTTACATGGTAGAGGACATAATGGAGGTGTTCATGGATGACTTCTCAGTGGTGGGGAATTCATTTGATGAGTGCCTGATAAATCTGACGCGAGTGCTAAAATGGTGCATCGAGACGAACTTGGTTATGAACTGGGAAAAGTGCCATTTCATGGTACAAGAAGGCATAGTCTTGGGGCACCGGGTATCAAGCAAGGGAATAGAGGTGGATCGCGAAAGTTGATGTAATAGCAAAGCTGCCTCCCCCAACCTCAGTCAAAGCAATCAGAAGTTTCCTTGGGCATGCCGGTTTTTACCGGAGGTTCATAAAAGACTTCTCCAATATTGCCAACCCTCTCTGTAAGTTGCTAGAAAAAGATAACCCATTTTTGTTCTCTGATGATTGCAGGGTAGCATTTGAGAAGTTGAAAAAGAGACCGGTCACAACACCCATTATTGTTGCCCCCAACTGGGAGCAACTGTTCGAACTAATGTGTGATGCCAGTGACTACGCAGTGTGGGAAGTGCTGGGCCAACAGAAAGACAAACTGCTGCACCCAATCTACTATGCTAGTAGAACGTTGAGTAGCTGCCAGCTGAACTACACAGTGACTGAGAAGGAGATGTTAGCTGTAGTGTTCGCATTCGATAAGTTCCGATCCTACCTGATAGGGTCCAAGGTAATTGTATATACTGACCATGCAGCTCTCAAGTACTTAATCGAAAAGAAAGAATCTAAGCGGCGCCTGATTCGTTGGGTGTTGCTATTGCAAGAATTCGATCTTGAAATTCGTGACCGTAAGGGCACTGAGAATCAAGTCGCTGATCATCTATCATGACTTGAGGGAGCTGAAAAGGTAGTTGAGGTTGAGGAAATTCTGGAAAATTTTTCAGACGAGCAGCTGCTCGCCACCACTCATTAGGAAGCGCCATGGTATGCAGACTTTGCTAATTACCTGGCCAGTGGTACAGTTCCTCACGACCTTTCATCGGTCCAAAGGAAAAGATTTTTTCGTGAAAGCCACTAGTATTACTGGGATGATCCTTATCTGTTTAGAATATGCCTTGATAATATGATCCGGAGATGCGTCCCCGAGATAGAGCAATTTTCTATTTTGCAGGCTTGTCACGCATTGGCGTATGATGGACACTTTGGAGGGGACAGGACAGTGGCAAAGGTGCTAGTGGCTGGATTCTTCAGGCTAACAGTGTTTAAAGATGCGCACCTATAGGTGAAGGGCTGCAATGAATGTCAGCGGACCGGGAACATTTCCCGACGCCACGAGATGCCCATGAACCCAATTCAAGAGGTGGAAGTGTTTGATGTCTGGGGGATTGACTTCATGGGTCCCTTCGTCAGCTCCTATGGCAATAAGTACATTCTTGTTGCTGTAGACTATGTGTCCAAATGGGTAGAAGATGTTGCGTTACCCACCACTGATGCAAAAGTGGTGGTAGGATTTCTAAAGAAGAACATATTCACCCGCTTTGGGACACCACGAGCAATTATCAGTGATGGAGGCACTCACTTCTGCAACAGGTCCTTTGAAAAGTTGCTTGCTAAATACGATGTGCACCACAAGGTGGTTACTCCTTACCACCCGCAGACTAGTGGACAGGTTGAAGTGTCCAACAGAGAAATCAAGAGTGTGTTAACTAAAACGGTGAACGCCACAAGAACTGATTGGGCGAGGAAGCTAGATGATGCACTCTGGGCTTACAGAACTGCTTTCAAAACACCAATTGGTATGTCACCATACAAGTTGGTGTTTGGGAAGGCCTGCCACCTACTAGTGGAACTTGAACATAAAGCGTGGTGGGTATTGAAACAACTGAACTTGGATATGGAAGCTGCGGGCACAATAAGAATCACTGAATTGCATGAGCTCAAGGAGTTCATACATCTTGATTTCGAGAGCACAAACTTGTACAAGGAAAAAATGAAGAGGTGGAACGAACAAAACATTGTTGAGAGGAATTTCAAACCCGGGGACATGGTATTGCTATACAACTCAAGACTATGTCTGTTCCCAGGTAAAATTAAGTCACGATGGTCTGGACCATTTCGAGTAGTTGAAGTTTTCCCTTCAGGAGCTGTTGAAATTGCCACTGAGAATGACACTCGTACATTTAGAGTCAATGGTCAGCGATTGAAACTGAATGTGGGCACGAGAGGGCCAAAGAAAGTGTCTGAGCTACATCTGACTGAACCACAGAGGTCGAGCGAGCCTTAATTACGCTCATCTGAGTCATGCCGCGTTAAATTAGGCGCTGTGTGGGAGGCAACCCACGAAATTGTTGTAATTGTAACACATTATATATATAAAAAAGAATCAGAACAGTGCCAGACCGCGGTGGAATAACCCCTCTGAATATTGGTCTACCGTGATTCTACCGCGATCGCAGTAGAACTGCGGCAGACCACGTCGGGCCCAGGTACACGAAATTCTATTAAATTTTTTTTCTTTTTCTTTCACCCCTTTAACTAAACCTACCCCTTAACCCATCCCCTCATTCCCATCAGAAAAAATGCCCCCCCATATCCCTTTCTCTCTCTTTCTATTTTTCTCTCTAAAATCCCCCTTCTCTCTCACCCAAAATCCATTATCATCTTCTCCAAAACTCCACCTCCACCACCTCCATTGCTCATCAAGGTAAGTTCTTGCTCTTCTTTCTTCCTTTCTTTCTATGTTCTCCTCTAATTAGTGTAATGTAGCCTAAATTAGATTAATTAAACCCTAGGTAGGAATATTGTTACTTTTCTGTAAAGTTTGGCTTCTTTTTCTGGTTTTATTGTTGTATTTGCTTCTTGTAGATTTTTGTGAGGCTTAAATGTGCGGGTCTTCATTGTTCTTCAATTGTGGGGGTTGTTTAGATGATTTGGAGGCCTAGAAATAATTTTTGCGGTGTAGTTTGGTGGAGGGCCTCTTTTGGCCGACAATTTGGGGCTTGTTGTAATATTTTGAGGCATTTTGTACCTATCCTAGGTTGTGCTGGTGTTGTATTTGGTGAATGGTGGTATTGTATTTGAAGTAAACCACTTGAGAGAGTAAGTGTGGGGTGTTGTATGCCGAATATTGTGAGTTAGTACTGTTGTGAGGGCCATTGTGACGGCTGTAACCTTCAACACCCTACTAGTTGGAATATTTTGAAAGGCAGAAATAAATGGGGGGATAAGGTTGGTGCCATCGGGTGGCGAAGTCTGAGTACCCGTCCGACTGGCACTAGTTATGATGCATTTGATGGTTTTTCTGAATTTTTGCAGGTACTATGACTCGTAAAAAGCAAAAGAGATCGGCAGGCACATCCCAACAGCCTACATATGATGCCTCCAGGTTCGAATCAGGATTGGCAGAGGACGACTTTCATGCCAAGGTCTCAAAGAGCTTCATCCCTGAGATTCAGATTGACAGGGCAGCCCTCCGTGCAGAGAAGGAAGAGATGTATGAGGAAATCCGGTGGAGGGAAATGGAGTTCTTATTTGATAAACCTGCAATAGTGAACAGGATGCTCATAAGAGAGTTCTATGCGAACTGCCCAACACACATATTGCGGGAGGTGATTGTGAGGGGCACAGTGGTTGATGCCTCAGTTAAAAATATTCACCAAGTGTTGCGGCTGCCTCGGTTTACTGGTGCCATCGACTATTACCAGAATGCATCAGGACTCACTTGGGAGACTATGACTGATGCACTCTGCGCAGGGGGGCAACCAACCTGGATACGTGACTATATCACCCTGAACTCCAATTCATTCACCCATGTGGCTAAGTGTTGGCCCACTGTCATTTGCAGCCGGTTCTTGCCCTCAGGCAACATGACGGACGTGAACTTCCAAAGAGCCCTCTTGACGTGGTGCTTCGTCACAAAGAAAGATTTTGATGCGGCAAGACTAATTGGTGATGAAATGATCATATGGTCCCCGCTGCGGTCAAAGGGATTCTACTTCCCCTCCCTGGTGACTACATTGTGCCTGCTAAAAAATGTCCCCACCAATCCTACTGATGGAGAGTTGCCCCATAAAGCAGCTTTCAAAGCTTCGGGCATCAGAGTGGGCAGGGGTGCACACACCAACATTCAGATCGATGATGAGGATGATGACCCGGTTCCCTTGGCACCATCCAGGAGATCCTATGACAGTGCGGGACCCTCTCGTTGCCCCCATGCTGGGGCAGGCTTATCCAGATCACAGTCCACCCGGCCTATATTGCGTACTATGGAATAAGAGGTCACGGAGCTTCGCACCTCGGTGGAGGGCCTACAAACGCGTATGGATGCCATGTCTCAGCGGCAGGCCAGGTCTGAGAGCCGATTTATGGCCTGGTTCTGCGCTTTGGGGAGAGCTTGCCATGTGAACCCCAACACCATCTCCGACTATGATTGAGGCTCAGGTAAGTCCTCTTACCCTTCTACTCTTTATTTTTGATATGACATGGGGACATGCCATAATTTTAAGTGTGGGGTGGGAGACTTGCTCTGGTAGTGTATTGTAGTATATATAGGCATTGAGTATGTTGTAATATTAGATTGATGTTGTTGTGAATAATTGACTGTACTCAGATTAGAAGTAACTGACTGGGCCCAATGACGGACACTTGTCGACAGGTCTCTTGAGGGTCAAAGTCGAATCTAAAAAAAAAATTTATAGAGGACTCTTCCTGAGGACGGACCACTAGGACAATACTCTTGAGGGAAGTAGTCCATGTAGTTTCTTTATTTTAGGTAGTGTAGTAATTCTCCCTTGGTTTTTATTTTGACCACGGTTCTTTTCCAAGGGGTTTTCTTGAACCGGGTTAGGTAGATTTTTCTTTTGTAGTTTTGGGACCAAGATGGGTGAAGGCTAGAATGCAACCCTTGATGTACACACCTGAGAATAACAAAAACGAACTTGAGGGTGCGACTTCTAGGATTGTTTGTAGACTCGTAAATCTATGCCTTAATTTTGCACATCTTGTCTTGCTTGGACGCTCGCATGAGTGTGTTGATAAACTAATTCAGAATGAGTTACATGCCAAGTGTGTGTGAGCTATTACTTGCATTCTGTGCTTGCATGCGATACCTAGAACTTGCCCTGTGTGTTTGCAAAGTGAAATAGAAGTTGTTTGGTTTTAGAGATGATTGAGGCATTTCTTTGTATAGCCTGTATAATTGTGAATCCACCTGTATATATTGCCATAGTTAAACCCTTTGAGCCTGAAGCCTGTTCTTTGATAACCCTATAATAACCTACATCCTTGTGTTTGAGTAGTTTGACTGTTTGAACCTGTACCTCCCAGAAGCACTTGAATTATTAAAGAACGTACAAAAATCAAAGTGTGGGGTAGTAGGGGAGTAAAAAAAAGAAGAGAAAAAGGCCAGTGCACCTAAAGAAAAATGGGGGGCAACTATGAAACAAAATGTGGAAGAATGATTGGGCTGAACATGGAGATTGAAATAAAAGGAAGTTTGTATTAAAAGTACTTAGGGAGGTTAGTCACTATATCCAAATATATTCTACCAGTCCCTTAGCCTATATTACAACCAAATAAAGACCTCTTGATCTTTGACTGAACAACTCGATTAGTAGAGTATTACACTAGGGGCAAGCTTATGGTATGTCTGTGTGGCATATGAATGTTCTTTGTTGAGAGTGAGTGAATTCTTACTATCTTTGGTTCATTGTTGCTTGAATTTTATGAGTGTGGAACTTCTCTCAGAATTATGATGTGAGGGCATGTGACTCAGGAAGAAAAAGTTAGTGTTCACCTCTGTTAGAGTAACTAGAGCGAGCACGAGTGTGTCATGGTGTTAGAGTCTTCATCTAAGGCATGACTGTTGCACTGCTTAGGTTGCTTTTTCATAATGGTGGGTGTGGCATAAACTTGGGGCAGTGCATCGAACAATTAGGCCTAGAAGTGTGATTTACTTGCTCGAGGATGAGCAAAGTTTTAAGTGTGGGGTGTTGATAATAGGTGAATTTAACTATAATTAGGCCCTAAAGAGCCACCTTCTTGTAGAGTTTTGATGATAAAAGTGATAACAAAATGCTCTGATTAGTGCTTTTCATGCTTTGCAGGTGATGTATGACAAGAAAAGGCTATGGAGTACTTTTGGGATCAAATATGGAGAAAAATATTCCAATCGTAAAATTCCGCCAAGTGAACCACGAGAAGCAGCTCAAGCCAGGCCTGAAGAAGGACTGCTGCGGTTCCACCGCGACCGCGGTAGAACTGCAGTAGAAGATGGTCGCGGATAAATGAAGATTCAGAGAGCATGTTTGGCCGCGGTTTGGCCGCGACCGCGACCGCGACCGCGACCGCGACCGCGGCAGAACCGCGGCAGGGGCGGAAAAGTTCAGGGACCTAAGTGCAAAACACGGGATTTTTAGCCCAAAACCCTATTTTAAACACTAGATTTTGCCCAAAGGAGGCATGTATTGTATTGGAGAGTATTTTGGCAAGGAAAACAATTATGAGAGATCACCAAAAATATCTTTCTCCTTTTCTTTGATTTTTCTTGCAAGTTTTATGATGAATATTGTTTTAGTTTGCTTACCCATAGTTATGAGTAGCTAAATCCTTTGTCTAAGGTTTTGATGGAATCCATTGGGGGATGAACTTCTTGTTTATGTGAATACAAATTTCTAGTTTCAATCTCTATTTGTTCAACTATGTGTTTGTTGTAGTTAATTGACAGTATCCTCAATTAGCTGTGCCTATTTAGTGTGCATAACTCGGGTGAGAGTGCATATTTAGGTAATTGTTGAGCAACATCACTCCCAAAGTATATGAGGGATCAATAACCGAGGGTTTAAAGGTGGTATTAGGGATAACGAAGCCTTGAGTGTAATCTAAAGTGAACTGTGTTAAATAAAGCAAGCTAGTGTATCTCGGGACAATGCAACTAGTAAATTACTGTGATTACTCGGGAGAGATTTACGGTAAGAAGAGCATTCATGATTGATAGAGATGTGTTGGTAAATTTGTATGAAGCATAAATAGAAGTAAATCCATCAATAGGGGAAATCATTACCTTAGCGTTTTCTCATTATTGTTTACAACCTTAGCACCCCTAGTTTACAGCTGTTTATTTCCTTGCAATTTTAGTTATTAAGGACACCATCAACTGTGATTCTCAACGTTTGGGAAATTGATTCTAAAGAGTTTAGTAGGTCTAAAGATAGTGATTGATACGTTAATTCTCTGTGGGATTCGACTCTGGGCATAATACCACGGATTATATTTGCAACGCCCGCTTAGTCTTTTCATAGACACAATTGAGCGTGATCAATTAAACACTGAAAATATTTCATTAACAACTCCCATTCTACTTCCATTAGCAACTTCATTTATGATTTCCAAAATATTACAAGTTTATATATATAATGAAAAATATGTTTGCAAAGTACCAACACTTCTAGTTCGATTCCCAATATAAAACACCACCCACAACCTATCTACGGAGCCTCTAAGTACATCAGAAGAGTAGTATGAAAATTTCGGTAACAAGGCCCCGGCTATACCTCAAAGCACAAAGTACAACATAAATTGACATCAGACCCGGAATAGAGTAGGGCTCACCAAAACTTACTGAATAGGGAGTAACCGCTAACGAGGACCAAAGTTGACCGTGATGAACCACCTGCATCCATTATAGATACAGTGCCCCCGGCAAAATGGATGTTGGTACATATGGAATAGTATTAGTATGTAAAGATAAATGTCCTCTTTCAAAAGTGAATGCCCATATAAGAAAGGGAAAATCATAGAGACGACAATTCACAATTAACAATATTCAAATGTCCAGTCAAAACATAAAAAATTTTAAAATACGAAAATAATATATATTTTTGGTTGGGAGATCATTAACACTGATATACCATCCTGTTTTTAGCATGGAGTCCGATCACGTCCGATTGACTAGGCCATCTCCCCACGAACTATGTGGTTTGACTGTGATGCAAAAATAAATGTTACATAGAGAAGTACCACCATGTGCGTAACATGGCATCCGGTCTCCACCCGATTGTCTAGGACGCCTTCCCACATATGCCATGTGGGTTGACTTTTCAATTTGCAGCTAGTATCAATCTCATCTCAATTAAGGGGAATAATCACAATCACATCAGTATTGCAATCTTATCCCAAATAAAGAAAATAATCACAAACTACTCCTACACCGGCACATGTATTTCGATGTGGGTTGTTACAACCCACCCGTCCTCGGTTTGCTAATGATACTCCCAAAAATATTTTTGCTTTAACACACAAAGGTAACATATATAAAAATTTATTCACCTTATCGTCTTTCACATTGTGAAAAACTTCATTAGTATTTTCAACCACTCGCAATAATAATTGGCTCTTTTGGTCATTCACAAGATTCTTTATTCATGGCGCCGTTGATACCCAATTTTCTCCTATGTATTTTCTATATACAAAATACTTTCAAAATAACATATATATGCATTTATAAGCATTCCTAAGGATTTTAGTATTTTTCCCAATTTTGTAAGATTTTTAAAATCAATTTATTATTCATTTTAGCAGTACAAAAATCAGTAATTATTCCCAAAAAATATTAACTTTGGTGAATAATTTATTTTATCCCCACCTTTACACCAAAATATAGTTAAGGTAATTTTGTACATTTTTACAAATTTATTTGGTATTTTAAAAGCTAAATTGCATATAATTGCAATTCTAGCCTATTCTAAGTTTAATAGCATTTTAATTATAAATGTTGGTTCCAGCTTTTTTAAATTAATATTTATGTATTATTAACTGACTCAGTACTTTTAATTTTGCTTTTAAAATTATTTCTACTATTTTTATAAAAATAAAAGGAAAAACTGGCTATTTAACATTTAGCCTCATTTCTTTGCAATTTCAGCCTGTTTACATTTCAATTTTAGCCCTCAATTGACCCAATCCTAACCCCAATTGGACCGGCCCAATTACAATTTTACCGAACCCCTTAACCCATTTATTAAACCCACCCGGATTGTCTTTAATCTAGGCCGTTGATCATTTTGATCAACGGCCAAGATCATCCCTTACCATTTTTAATTCCCCAAACATACCCTAATCCCCTATTTCATTTAGTCCGCTGCCCTTGAATACTCTCCACCCTCCAAACTCTCTCGAAGGTTCTTCGGAACGTTAACCGTCTCCGACCCTTTTCCATCGTACTTTCACCGGAATCCATGGCTTCTCAGGCCATGGATAGTCTGCACTCATCCCCCTCCACCATTAGACCATCGGTGTTCGAATAATTGAGGTCTAACCTTGATGGTTCTCTTAAAGACCTTCTCAGATCTATGGTTCTATGGCCTCTCCGGCTGCTCAGGGGTATTCAAGCATTAGGAGCCCATTTCCAACTTCATCCGACTCCGGATAGGAGTTTCTTCCAAGCCTTCCTTATTTCTAGGGTTTCTCCAAAATCCTAGGCTATTCGAGGTTTTTCTTTATTTGTTTTCTTAGATCTATGATATATTTGTGTTCTTCTGGATGTGTAAAGTATTTCCCCAATCTTTCTTTCAATAATTGCTTCTCTTCATTTTTACGGTTTCTGAAAGGTTTTCAAAACATCTTTCTAATTCTTTTCTTTATATGTGTTTGTCTATATTATGCTCGTGTGTTTTCTTTTCTACCACACATGTGTTGTTCTGCTATTTTCTTCCTACTATTCTACTATGCCTTTAGACTAGGCTCGCATGTCAATCTTTGTTATGATCTTCTATCTATTCTTTGCTATATTTTTTTTATTATTCTTCTACTATATGTGTTCCTACTGATTTCTTAAGTTCGTTTTCCTTTACTGAACTTCTGTGTGAGTTCTAAACATGCTTCCTTCACTGTTTCTTAAGTTTATATCACTTCTTCTCTATTTTGAACTTGCTTAAGTTCCAAGCTTTTCTCAAACATGTTCTTTATGCTTTCAAACCGCTATCATGTCTGTTGGTTTCTCATGAGTCTCTGAAAGAGACCTCTGAGTCTGTTTTAATGGCTTGCCTTCTCACATGTATCTGATTCGAGTTAAATCCCTAGGATTTGGGGTTTCCTTGGCAAGTTCGATTTTGTGTTTGGACTGGGGTTCTACTTTGAAACCCTGAACTCTCAGACTCATTCTGTGTCTATAAATTGGATTTGAACCATTTTATGACTGTTTCTATGATAGTCTTCTCTAATCAGCATGACAACTCCTTCTTGTTTGATATTCGTGTGCCTTATATATGAGAAATTATTCTTTCAAAAAGGTTTTGCCAATTATGATTGATTCCGAATTCCTTTTAGTAAGGTTTGATTGATTGTTATTGATTTTCCTTAAATAAAATTCTTTCCTCTTTTTTCCTGACTTGGTTCATTCGAACAAAGCCTGCAATTTTGGTTTTACTAACTGTATGATTGATTCTCTTTCCTTATTTTCACAAACCGTGTACCACCGGACTTTTTCCTTAAATAAACTCCTATGTATTTACCCTTTTTGTGTTACTTTAGAAAAGATTTCAATCAAATTCTTTCCTTAATTGCCTTCTACCCGTTTGAAATCAGAATCCCTTAACTAAAGGGAGACTTTATGTGATTAAGTGTAAAACTATTTTCTTACCTTTTTCTTACTTGCATTCTGCACTATAAAAGGGGACTACCCTTCTGCACTTTCAGGGACACACAATTGAATACTCTTTAAGACAACTTCGAATTCAATACTTTTACACACCTTCAACTTACATTACTCACCTCGCACTCTTAGTTTCAATACTTTCACATTCTCATCTGAGTTTCTTCTGGCTGTTTGCTTGCAATTTGGGCTTTACTACTACTTATTTCTGAAATTGGTATGTCCTAATTTAGTTTCGGCCATCATACCAATGTGTTTATTTACAGCTTCTGCAATCCTGTTTACTTTACTGTCCATGCTCAATGATTAATCTGTATCTTATTCTCTTTGCACCTGCTTTCTGCTGTGAATCCCTATACCCCTATTCCCTTCTATGTGTTTGAGTTAAGGTTCGGGCATGGTAGTATCCAAATTGCTGCTCATGTTTGGACATGATCCTTAATGGATCCTAACTCCCAAACAAATAGGGCTAACAGGCTGGTTAGGGGTGTGCCAGCATTCCTAATTGCTAGGCATGACCACCAGCCTGCCATGGCCTTCCTAAAATCCCCTCTATTGTACTTACACTCATTCCCAGTTTCTAAGTTCTGCCCCCCCTCCATAAGCCTTGCTTTGGGACCTTAAGTTCCTTCTGAACTTGGACATTTGAGGGCTAGCCCTTCCATACTGCACTTTAATTCTGCAACTTATTTGGGTGTAAGCACTGCCCAAAGTTCATGAAGCTCCTTGGAACTCTGACACGCCCAAAAATGAGAAAGGCTTTGGAAATCAGATCTTTGGAGTTGGTTTATTTCATATTTCAGACCTGGAGTCTAAATTAGGCTCTCCTTAGTTGTACTTTAATTTCTGATGTAATTTTACTTTTCTTTATTCATCCAGGGTTGTAATAATTTGTAATAACTTATGGGGGTTTATAGTGAAAAGGGGAGGGTCACTCATGTATGCATGTGGGTAGACACCATGTTCTTAGGTATTTATTCCTGCAATCACATTATGCTTTTCACTTATGCATTTCATATAGAAATCCTGCCTATAGTTTTCACTTATGCATTTCATACAGAAATCCTGCCTATAGTTCTGCACTCATGCATTTCATATAGAAGTCCTTCCTATAGTTCTGCACTTATGCATTTCACATAGAAATCCTGCCTATAATTTTGCATTTATGCATACAAAGGTACCATGTCTTTAAGGTTCTGCACTCATATATATACCATGCTTTTAAGGTTCTGCACTCATATAGATACCATGATGTAGGCTTCTACACTCTTGCATCATATAGACAATCTGTCTATAGGATTTTTTCAATTCTGCGTTTACATCCATCATTAGGCAAACAGTTTATAGGTTTAAATAACAAAATTGCATTCTAGATACCATGCCTATAGGACTCTTGCATTTCTATAAACGTTTTTAAAACCAGTCACGCTTAGAAAGCATGTCTATAAGGGTAATCAACTTACTCTGAATCGTTTACAAGCCTAAAATCAATAATATCGATACTCAATATCTGCAGAACTTGTGTTAGTCTATAATCAGCAAGCTTTCTTTAACATCAGTATACTTCCGCATTGCTAGATATCATGCCTATAGGTCTCGCCTAGGCAAGCCATTAGGTAATTAATTAACTACACCAGTCTTTAATAATTACAACCAGTAGGTAGGCCTAATTTAGACTTCTTATCTAAAAATATGTGATAGATCAGTCATGCCTAGACGTTTTAAGTTTAATCAAAGACCTAGTCAGTATCTGGAAGATGTGCTAAAACTATATTTTCTTTTTGTTGTAAGGAGGTTTTGCTTGAGACTTGTTTACTTATGTGCTTCCCCATGCTTGTCATATCTGTTTTGATTGACGCCTTATACTTTTATCCTTTTAAACTTTGAAAGCCAATTCTCCCTCCCCTTTAGGACTAGTAGCCCCTAATACCTCCGGGGCCGATAGGATTGGGATGGATAATAGCATGCAATAAGTAACGAGACTATTCCGCGATTTAATACCTTAACGGGGTGTGTAAGGGTGGACATGGATATGATGACCACGCGATAACACCACGTGTATAAATGGTTACCAGGTGTTGTGTGGGGTGATCCATGTTATTTATAAACCCAGGACCCCTTCCCTTCTTTACTTGTTTACTTTTTCTTCAAAATTTTAAAAGGTTGTTAGTTTTTCAGATTCTTTATCTTTTCTTTTACGTCCATTACTTACACCAATTATGCAGAATCTCTCTTTTACTTGTCTGATTTTCAGTATTGTTTACTTCTCAAAACTTTCTCCTCTTTCACTTCTATTTTCTTATTACTTGCATCAATTATTTGACCCCTTCCCCTTTACTTGTATATCTTTTCATTTTTTTTTCTAAAAAAAATTATGAAATTGCCTACTTCCAAATTTCAGCATTCTTTTAATTTTTGTACTTCAGTTGTTTGCAACCGTTATGTGAAAGATATCTCGTTTGCTTGTTTACTTGTTGTTATACTTAAAGTCACAATTGTAGCATGTCCGGAAACCACACTAGTGGATCTTGAGGGGTGCCTAACACCTTCCCCTTGGGATAATGTCAAGACCTTACACATTCTCTGGTTTTCTAAATTTAATTCATTTTCTAGTGTCCTAATACACTTATCATTAGGTGACGACTCTTCTAAATTGCAAAACCAATTTCAAAAAGGACAAGAGTTGTCCGCCCAAATGTCATAAACCCGGTTTCGCGAGAAAAAAGGGGCATCGATAGCATGGCTACTCTGCTGGGGATTTCTTTAAGGCTTTTACCATTTCATGCTATTTGTGACTTTATGCTTCTTTACATGTCTTTACTTATTTTTAAGTATTTCTTTTTTTCTACTACGAAACTGACTTGGCTCTTTGTCTCTTTTCTTTATTTCTCTTAACGCTTTCCTTTATCGCTTTCCTTTAATGCTATTGTAAATTATGAGAAACGGTTGTAATTATTACTATGAACGTACAAATACATGATAACTTGTTAGTTATTGTAATTGCTTTTTTTCAACATCATATTTCACTCATGCAAAACAAAATACCATATCAACGCTTATAATGAGTGGTTGCGCTCTTCCGATATACACCCCTTAAATTTGGCAAAGGCATATTTGCAGTAAAACTAGTCGATCAGTAGTGTCGTCAATAGTTCCGCGCCTTTTCCTCTTGAGTTGTATGCTCAAAGGTACTAGTCTAAAACCCTATAGAAACCATTTCTCTTTAAATTATGCATGCATCATGGTCAAACCTAGCCGAGTCAGTTATGTTATCCACATAATGACTCTTTAAGATAGCCTTGTCCAAAGTCCACTAGGTTTCCCTGAAACCCAAACGGACCTTATCACGTTCTGTGCATTCATTTTTGAGGACTAAATGCTTGTTATGGTAATTGTTGATATTAAATAGTCGAGTTTGGTAGGGGGTAAGGACCTAACCTTTTGTCTTGCAGAAAATGAGGCACAAAGTCCCCAGATTCGACATGGTCACCAACATCTACACCAAATTACTAAACTGGTGGCGAGATCTTCATTCCAGTGATGAAGCTCTTGTTAGGAAGTATTTAGGAAACCTACCTTCTCTCCTAGACATTCAACCTAACAACAAAATCATAGAAGCTGCAACTCTGTTTTAGGATTGTGATAGGTCGGTACTTCGCTTTGGAGACATTGAGATGACACCTTTGCTTGAGGAAATAGGAAGACTAGCTGGGGATACCGTAGGAAACTCCGAGTTTGCTAATGCCAAAAAATCGCAAGGGTAGGGGTTTTCTCAAAATGATGGGTCTAAAGAAGAATCCAGAGTTGACATGTTTGAAGGAGTCATACATTCCCTTTGACTATTTGTATGAAAGGTACGGTCACAACAAATTTTACCGTACTTATCCGGACGAGTTCTCCCTCACATCGTTGGGGCATATCCATCGAAGGGTCTTTGTCTTCATGTTCTGTTTCTTGGGGATGATAGTGTCTCCAATGAAAAAAAAGAATCCATTCTAGGCTAGCCATGGTGACCAAAACCTTGATGGAAGGAATTAATGGACAGCCATTTAGCCTTGTGCCAATGATAGTTGCAGAAATATACCAAGCCCTAGAAAGGTGTCAGCAGGGAGCCAAACATTTCGAGGGTTGTAATTTTCTACTCCAACTATGGCTCATGGAACACCTCCAAAGGGGGTGAGTACCGGCAGGAAATCAATCGTAGAGATTGGGACGATCATATCGCCTTTCATCACCCAAAACGAATGAATTACATGCCCAACATGTTCGCCCAACTAGAGAATGCTAGAGAATGGGTCGAACTCTTTGAGAATCTTACTGAGGACCGAGTGCAATGGATGTTCGAGTGGTTCCCTACTGAAGAATGCATCATCCGATCTAGGGATGCGCCATTTTTGATACTGATCGGTTTGAGAGGTACTTGCCCATATGCCCCTATTCGGGTTATGAGACAGGCAGGTAGGAAGCAGGTTATACCAAGGGTCGACAAGATGAGCCACTTTCGAGCCGACTTCCAGGATGACAATAGTCCATACAGGTGCCAGGCTCAGCATATGTTGCATTGCAAAATTGTCTTAGGAAAAGAAACCATCGAACCAGATCGCTACCATGCTAGTTGTACCCTACACTATTTAGGTTGGTTGGAGGACAATCACAACGGTTTGGGTCAGCCCGGGTTTGTTCGAGGTCACAGAATCATTGATGAAAAGGCTGAAGCACAAGTAAAATGCAACCAATTGTGCAAAAGGCTGCGGGAATGTGAAAACGAGCATCGTGAAATACAAGAAGCCAATCAAAAACTAATTGGAGAATGGAAGATATGGCTGTCAGCGCCAACAAATGACTGATCTATTTGGAGCGGGGCATAGTGGAACTGGAAAAGAAGTTTCTGAATAGGGTCGAAGATTGCCGAGTTGCTTATTTTTTTCTCGGAGAGCTGTTCGAGGGAGCTAACACTGCCAAATATGGGGAAGGTCCTTCGGGGACCAAATAGATAGGAGTTTTTCTTTTCCTTTGAAAAATGTAATAAGGCCTATGGCCACTAGTGACATTTTTTATTTTTATGTTATTTAGTGTCGTTTTGGGATTCGTCTTATTTTTCTTATCAATAAAATGAGGCATTTATCATTCTAAGTTCTCCAAATTTACTTGTCTCTAGGCCTACCTCGGGCACAACAAGGTTGCCAAAATTAGGACACGCTTTATATTTCCTGCACTACGTGTTTAAATATCGCAACATTTTTTCCTTGTAATCCTTACTAACTTGTCACCTTTTGTTTTTACTATTGTTTATTCCCCTCCCCAAAGGTTAGTTCCTGAACTCTGGCAACATCATCATATTTTACAAGATCCAGGGCCCTCCACCTACTCCTCCTCCCAGTCCCGTCAGGCACAAAGGCAAAAGAAGAATGGATGATTCAAACAACTCAGCTGAACGGGTAGAGGTCACTTATAGTGCCATGGTCCCCAAGGAAAATGCCTCTCAAATAGAACAAAAGCTATTGAAATTCCAAGAAGAGCTTGATCATGTCCGGAATTTGGCAAGTCTACCATTTTCCCTTACCGCTCTAGAAGTCACTTAGAATCCCACACCTCCATCAAACATCCTAAAGCATCCCGCTCCTCACCACTACTACAATACTTGCCACACTTCTAAAAACACTCCGCTGCTCATCCCAGAACCATTGAACTCCACAAATGACCATTGCCACAACTAACACAACACCCCCATCTACGTGGAGACTGTGCCGCACGCCATCCAGCCCATCTCAAGCACACCTGAGTCCGATGATAAAGACTTGCTCATCAGAAATTTGGCTGAAGAGCTTAAGAAGTTGACCACCCGAATCCAAGGCGTTGAAGGTAGTAAAGGAATTGAGGGGCTAAACTATGAATATTATGCATACATCCTAATGTCGAAGTGCCCGAGGGGTACAAACCTCCCAAGTTCGAAATGTTTGATGGTACAGGGGCTCCTAGGGTTCACTTGAGGACACACTGCGACAAAATGGTCGGAGTAGAAAAAGATGAGAAGATCCATATGAAGCTTTTCATGAGGAGCTTGAAAGGAGATGCTCTGTCTTGGTACATTAGCCAAGACCCAAAGAAGTGGTCAAACTGGGTTAGTATGCCACCCGACTTTATGGATAGATTTAAGTTCAGCATGGAAAATGCATCAGATGTGTTTTACATTCAGAATTTAAAGAAGAAATCCACAGAAACATTCCGCGAGTATGCTACTTATTATAAATCAGTGGCTGCTAAGGTTCGGCCTGCTTTAGGGGAAGAACAGATGAACAAATTTTTCGTCTGGGCCCAGGATCCGCAATAGTATGAAAGACTGATTCTGATCGTGAATCATAAGTTTTCTGACATCATCAAGCTGGGAGAAAGGATTGAAGAAGGTACCAAGAGTAGTATGGTTACAAACTTTGACGCTTTGCAAGCCACCAACAAGGCTCTGCAGTCCAGTGATACATCCAAGAGAGGGACGTAAATGCCGTAATGGTTGCACAGAGAACCAAATCACCTATCTAATACCAAATCTTCCTGATATCTCCACTTGCATATCAACCCGCTCCAACTTTCCAAACACCCGTACCTACCTACCAAACTCCACCACCTACTTACCAAACTCCACCACCTACCTATCAATCGCCACCACCTCCTACATACCAACCTATTTCACCCCGATATTTCCAACCCACACACATCTACCTAGCTTACAACACTCAACCATCCCACTATCAATCACCTCCCACTCGCCTAAACTTTCCCAGACCTCGACCAAATTTCGACCGCAGACCTCCCAAACACTATATCGCCATTGCCGAACCAATCGACCAGCTGTATAAGAGACTCAAAGCTGCTGGTTATGTCACCCCTGTCACTGATATAACCCCTGAAAACACTTCCCCCAAAAGAAACCTGTGCATACCATTCTGGCATGAAGGGGCATACCATTGATGAATGCCGTTCCCTGAAGGACAAGATCCAGGCTTTGATTGACAACAAGGTTATCGTGGCAAAAAGCCTGCTCTGAATATCTGCCACAACCCTCTACCAGACCACAAGGGTGGAGGTGTTCATATGATTGAAAAAGGAAGACGATTGGGATCCCAAATGATCAATCGATTTGATAATGGAAGGTGACAATCCAAAGAAACCAACAATCACCCTTAATTCGATTGTAGTCCAGATTCAATATTCTGAAGATGCCGAGGTAAACATGTCCATACCACTTGAGTACGAAACACCAGCCTCTACAAAGACGCCAACACTAATTGAGGTCGAGTTTGGGTCCCAAATGTGCCTGAGCCATTTGAAGTTATTGTATTACCTTCCAAAGCAAGGGTGCCCATTCCAGTAACAATGACAGCCGTAACACCATTCCACACGAAAGCAATACCATGGGACTATATAGCCGAGGCAACAAGGAGGGGGAAATCCATGTTTAGGGAAGCAGTTGCAGCACAAGGTATGACAAGAACTAGTAGAGTTTACACTCCAGAACACTTGGCTGAGTCAAGTAAGCAGACCTTTGGTTGACAAGACATCATTGAAACCGGGCCCGATGATCTCCGGAGAAGGATACAAACCAACTTATACTCGGTCATTGACCAGCTGAATAAAACACCAGCCCAGATCTCTATCCTGGCTTTGCTTCAGAGTTCTGATGCACACAAAAATGCCTTGTTGAAGGTGCAAAGTGAGGCATATGTACCAAGAAACATCACTGGAGGAGAAATGGCAAGCATGGTAGGTCAAGTGTTAGAGAGTCACAAAATCACCTTCCATGAGTATGAGTTTCCATTGGAAGGATTGAGTCACAACAAGGCATTTCATATCACTGTGCAGTGCGAAGATTATTTTATCACCAGGATCCTGGTCGATGGGGGGTCCAGTCTAAATATTTGTCCATTGGTAACACTCAGGACATTAGGAAAAAGGCTGCATGAAATCAAGGATGGGGCCATCAATGTTAAAGCTTTCAACGGTTCTCAAAGGTCCACTACTAGGGAAATTAGCTTACGTTTGCAAATGGGGCCTACTTGGTTTGATATTGATTTTCAAGTGATAGACGTGCCGACATCTTACATTCTATTATTAGGAAGACCATGGATTCTGGCCGCCGAGGGCATGGCATCAACACTATATCAAGCAGTGAAATTTGAATGGAATCACTAGGAGGTGATCATTTGTAGGGACAGTAGCAATCCCATATATAGTTGCCAGACCATTCCAACAATTGGAGGAAGAAGAAGGACATGTGTGGAAACTTACTACCATATCGAGCGAGTCAACGCCATTAATAAAGATAAATAGTGGGACAACAAAATTGAAAGCATACTGAACTGGAGCGAGTATGAGCCTGGCAAGGGACTTGGCAAGAATCTCCAAGGAATTGCGAAGCCCATCAAGCTCAAGAAGCATGGAACCACCTTTAGATTGGGATATGAGTATACGTGGAAAGAATTCAAGGAATGGTCGCCACCCTGGCGCGGTCCTTACTATCAATTAGAGCAGCCGATACCCCATTTGGAGTAGACTTTTCAACCAGCCAAAGTCATCTATGAGTCAGAAAAAGAGGAAGAATTAGCAGTGGTAAGGAACTTGTTCCTGGAAGATGATGATATGGACTGCTGTGTCATTTTTTAGGAGAAGGGGGAGGAAGGACCTTCCATACAGGCTGTAAATAGAGGAGCACGCCTCGTCAATTGGACCGTCAGAACCACCAGATCCCAGCGTGCCTCGGGGTAGCAAGGCTGCACAAAGCACCACACACTACTTTATTTTCCTAGTTTATTTTCCTTTCACATTTTTATTTTTCGCAAGAAAGAGCTCCAATGTTCAAAATATTTATGGAATTTATTAAAGTATTTCAATTTTCTTATAAATCTTACTATTATTATTTTTCTCTCATTACTTTACTCATAGAGCATTACTCTTACTTATCTTGATGAACCAATAACGGTGACATGCAACGAGACAACGCAACAAACTGACATAGATTTAGAGGAAGATGATATACCGGAAGAGATTGTTAAGGAAGTCGAGAATTTCGAAAATAGGCCTAAGTCCAACTTGGACGAGACTGAGATTGTTAATTTGGGAGATGCAGAAAACACCAAAGAAATGCGAATCAGCGTTCACTTGTCACCGTCAGAGAAGAAAGAATATAAAGAGTTTCTAAGAGAGTATGAAGATATAATTGCCTGGTCGTACAATAACATGACTGGTCTAAGCACATCCATTGTGGCTCACAAATTGCCGACTGATCCGGCCTGTCCACCAGTGAGGCAGAAGCTCAGAAAGTTCAAGCTAGATATGAGTTAGAAAATCAAGGATGAGGTCAATAACCAGGTCAAAGCTAAGGTTCTCAAGGTAGTAGAGTGTCTGACATGGTTAGCCAATATTTTCCAAGTACCGAAGAAGGATGGAACGGTCAGAGTCTGCGTCGACTACCGGGATCTCAACCAGGATAGTCCAAAAATACGACTTCCCCTTGCCAAACATACACATCTTGATTGACAACTGTGCCAAGCATGAGCTGCAGTCATTTATTGATTGTTTTGCTGGGTACCATCAGATACGGATGGATGAAGACGATGAGAAAACATCTTTCATTATGTCGTGGGGGATGTATTGCTACAAGATGATGCCGTTTGGGTTAAAGAATGTAGGGGCCACCTACATGAGGGCCATGACCACCATTTTCCATGACATGATACACAAGGAGATCGAAGTGTATGTAGATGACGTCATCATTAAGTCCAAGAAAGCCGCAGATCACATGGAAGATTTAAGGAAATTCTTTAATAGACTGAGAAGGTATAACCTGAAATTGAACCCCACAAAATATGCATTCGGGGTTCCATCTGGAAAATTGCTTGGGTTCATTGTGAGTCACCAAGGGATAGAACTGGATCCATCAAAGGTCAAAGCTATTCAAAAATTGCCATCGATAAAGAACAAGAAGGAAGTAATGAGTTTCTTGGGAAGACTTAACTACATCAGCCGGTTCATAGCACAATCTACTATCATCTACGAGCCAATCTTTGAGATGCTGAAGAAGGATGCCTCTACGAAATGGACTGACGACTGCCAAAAAGCCTTCGACAGAATCAAGGAGTACATGTCAACACCGCCAGTTTTGGTTCCGCTCGAGCCAGGTAGACCCCTATTACTCTACCTTGCGGTACTAGATGGAGTGTTTGATTGTGTTCTGGGCAACATGATAAAACAGGGAGAAAAGAGCAGGCCATCTATTATCTCAGCAAGAGTTCACCCCGTATGAGGCCCGGTATTCTTTGTTGGAACGCACCTGTTGTTCTTTAACTTGGGTAGCTCAGAATATAAGGCACTATTTCTGTGCTTACACCACGTATCTCATATCAAGTATGGATCAAAGTACATATTTCAGAAGCCCATGCCCACTGGTAAGCTAGCCAACTGGAAAATCCTGCTGAGTGAATTTGACATTGTGTACGTAACTTAGAAAGCAATCAAAGGACAAGCATTAGCAGATCACCTTGTAGAAAACCCTGTGGACGGAGAATACGAACCCTTAAAGACATATTTTCCTAATGAGGAGGTATCATTTGTAGGAGAAGACATTGCAGAATCCTATGATGGTTGCAGGATATTTTTCGATGGAGTAGCAAATTTCAAAGGAGTTGGCATGAGGGTAGTCAAAGTATCAGAAATCGGTCAGCATTATTCGATATCCGCCAAGCTTAGGTTCCCTTGCACCAACAATATGGCCGAGTACGAAGCTTGCATCTTAGGGCTCAAGATGGCCACTGACATGTGTCGACGCGCCCTTTTCCTCGCGGAATCGGGTTCACGACATTCGGGAAGACAACTCTTTTCCTGTTTGGGAATTGGGTTTTGGATTTTGAAGAGTCACCACCTAATTATTATAGTGCATTAGGACACTTTTAGAAGAACTAAAGATGCAGACCAGAGTTTTGGGTAAGGGCTTGAAATTATCTCGAGGGGAAGGTGTTAGGCACCCCTCAAGATGCACTAGTATGGTTCCCTGCCATACTACAATTGTGACTTTAAATGCAAATAAACAAATAAATGAGCAAGTATTGCAAGTACGAAATAAGAAGCATAAAAGGGTTAAAAGAAGTGCTGAAATTCAGAAAGGGAGCAGTTTGGTTGTAAAAGAGATGTGCAAGTAGAGGGAAGAAGTCAAGCAATTAGTGCAAGCAACTTAGAAGTCGTATAAGAAACNAATCGTGTAATCATCATCTCCATGTCTACCCTTCCCACCCCATTAAGGTGTTAAAGCGCAGAATGGTATCGTTTACTTATTGCATGCTATTACCCATCCCGATCCTATCAGTCCTGGAGGAAAATGGACTACTAATCCTAAAGGGAAAGGGGTTTGGGGGCTTTTTTAGAAGTTTCAAAGGATAAAATGCTAAGGCGTCAATCAAAACAAATAGTTGCAAATAGAAGGGGAGTAAACAAGCATTCAGGGCTCAAATATGCCTCGATAAATCATAAAAATCACACATTTTAGCATGTATTTCACTTAATGATTTTGGTCTTACTTCAGTAAAGCGACAAGCGGACTGGTTCAACGCATATTTTTAGGCGAAAAGTCTACATTAGGCATACTCGAATTTAGTTGTTTGAAAGCTGATCTGATTGATTTAAGCGTTAATTAGAACTAGGTGTGACATATACCGACTTTAGAAACAGATTCACAAACTTTAACAGGGGTTACTGATTTTAACGAGAAAATACGAGTTACAGCTAGTATTATCTCTATTTAGGTTCAAAACTTCCAATAGGCATGCTTTCTATGTGAATAATGATTTGCACACCTTTTAGATGTTGATAACATCCTAAGAATTCTACATGCAGTTTTATTATTATTCACCTACAAATAGTTTTCCTAATGGCGTTTGCAGAATGCAGCAGTTTGGTAGACCATATTTTATATGAAATTGTGGAATAATTAGGAATTGACCTATAGACAGGATATCTACTCGTGTTTGTGGGACTTAAACCTGTGAACATGGTTTCTAAATGTAGGTTTAGCAGAAATTAAAGTTAAAACCTATTGTCATGATTTCTAGGTGTATATGCAGAGCTGAGAGTTAAAACCTATAGGCATGATTTCGAGGCGGAAAGGCATAAATGAAAATTGAACCTATAGGCATGATTTCTAGGCGTTTGCAGAAATAAAAGAAATTTTAAACATATAGGCAGGATCTCTACCCTTGGTGTAGAAAATAAATCCCATCCCCCTCTTTACTAAGTTCCCCAGAGTTTATACAAATTATTACAACCCAAAAGAAACAACCGAAATAATAAAAAAATACATCAGGAATCCTCAGCTACATACGAGAAGCCTAATCCAGACTTGAGGCCTAATAATATGAGATGGAACCACTTCCGAGATCCAGATTTCCAAGCCTTCTCTTATCTAAGGTGTTTCAGAGATCCAAGGGATTTCAGGAACCCCAAGTAGTGCGTACACCCAAGATATTCATAGAAATTGAGTTGTGCAGTGCGGAAGGGCCAGCTCTTATGTGTCCAAGTTTAGAGGGAGCTCCAGGGTCCCAAAGCAAGGCTCACACAAGAGGGGCAGAACTTAAATTCTAGGAGTTGAGTGTAAGTGCAATAGAAAAGGGTAGGAGGACTACCCAGGCAGGTTGGTGGTCATGCCCAGCCATAATAAGATTGGCACACCCCTGGCCAACCTATGATCAAACATTTAGGGAGTACAGACCCATTGGAGGTCAAGCCATGGCCTGAACAGTAATCAGGAATACTGCCAGGCCAAGGCTGTTACTCAATATACACACAATAGGGAATGGGGATGGGAAATTGACAAGCTTAGGACCCCAAAGGATCCAGTTCATAGCCATGGACAATGATTTTAGCCATTGCCATATTTTCTGAACCATAACTTAAAGCATACAAAGGGGATATGAGGGTTTGGGATTCATAAAGTATCAAATACATGACAAGCAACCGACAGGATGCATATGTAATTTAAACACTGAACTACAAAGGGAAAGGGGAAACATATTACAGCATGCTAGAAACAAATGTCAACTAAAAGAATTGGACAAAAGTAGGCAGAAGTAAAACACATTATTGTTGAGTCATGTAAATTAACTGGGACATACCAGTAGAGAAGCATCAAAGTGCAGAAGAAATTAAAGTAAACAAAGTCCACAACAACACAAGTATCAGAAAGAGAGAGAGTTTTAAGTGAGAGTGATTTTGAATTCAGATTGCTTTTTGTGTTCATGTGTGTTCAAAGAGAAGGGAGGAGAGTATTTATAGTTTTGGAAACTTGTAGAGAAATAAGGTAACAATTACAAGTCTAACACAAATATGGCATGGGTACAAATCAGAATCAAATTATTATAAGATTCCCCTTCAATCAGGGGATTTTTATTCAAACGGATACTAATAGGTTTTAAAAAAAAAGGGAGAATAAACCATGTAAATAGAATGGCTGTTGCCATAAAAGAAGCAGTAAGGTAATACAATGGCAATTAAGTCTAAGTGCAGGGTGTAAAATTAATTTTGGAAAGATTGAGGGAGGCCATTCAAAGGAAAAGAATCAATTACCCTTTAACGAATGAGTAAAATCAAAATTTCACTAAGGAAAAGCTTTGAAAATTACTCACAAGTTACAGAAAGAACTCAGTATATATATGCATGAATGCACAAGTAATAGGAACGTGAAGCTAAGTTGTGGCAAAATAATAGCATGTAGCAGTAACTAAAAGGCATGATAGTCAAGTTTCAGTGCTTAACAATAGAGAAAAGATCAGAAGCATGCAAAGAACTCAGAACCAAAAATAGTCAAGAGAATGGAAGCACACTGCTATTTCAACAAACGAGTTGCACAAACAACTTCAAAGAAATTGAATAGTCCCCAAAGAAACTGGGGTTTTCGAAAATCAAACGAGTTTAGAGGAGATGAGGAGTGAAACAAATAAACAGGTTTTAGAATCTCGGATAAACCCCAAAATTAGGGTTTTCACTCATGCTAAATCAGATATAGGAGAAGGTAAATCAAGTGAATAAAAAATAGAAACTCAAACAAGACCCCAAAATTAAGGCTTTTAACATGCTAACTCAGATAAAAATAAGGTGAATCAAACAACCATTAGCAAGCAGACCAGGAGACTCAAACAAAATCCCCAAGAAAATTAGGGTTTTCACCATGTGAGTTCAGATAGAAGATAATACAAACAAACACAGTAAAAAACAAGTCGAGATTCAGAGAAGAGATGTTCGAAATAAAATAACATGAAACCCTAGTTGAGGAAATAAGAGTTTCTGAAAGCAAACATTAAAGAAAAACAAATAGAAGGTTCACACACACATAGATCCAGAACAGATCTATAATAAATCAAGGAACCTCAAAGATTAGGGTTTCGTAAGAAACCCAAGAGAAGAGATAGGCTTTAGAAACCATCGATCTGAGCAGAGAAGTCGAAGATCGAACTTGAATAGCCATGGCTAACCGGAAAAAGGTTGAAGACGACCGAAGAACAGTCATCGAACAAAGGCTTGGTCAGAACCCTTAAAGATCTTGTCATTGGACCTTTAGAAGTGAGCATGCAGAAGCCATGATAGGCTAGGATAGGCCTCTGATGATCCTGAGAAGCCATAGATTAGGGCTTAGATGAGAGGCGGTGGCTAGGGTTTGAGGTGGTGTTGAGAGAGAGTTGAGAGAGGAGACGATTCAGAGGCGACGCCTTTGAGAGAATGAGGTAGGGTTATCAAGGGTTAGGAAATAAAAAAGGAAAGGGGAGATGTCAACCGTTGATCAAAATGATCAACGACTTGGATTAAAAAGGGAAACGGGCTGGGTTAGTCAACTGAGTGTTGGGTCGAGTAATTGGGTTTTAATTGGAGGCTGAATTGAGTTAATTAGGGGTGCCAATTTGGGCTAAAATTGAAATGAAATAGGGCCATATTTTAAATAGCCAATTTTCCCTTTAAATTTTTTTATAAAATAGTAATACAGATTTTAAAAGAAAATTAAGAGTACTGGGTAAATGAATGTTATGTGAATATCAATTTAAAAATACTGGGATTAATTTTATAAACATAAAACGCTATAAATTACAAGGTAGGCTATAACTGCAATTGTATCCAATTTAGCTTTAAAAATACCAAACAAATTTGTAAAAATATGAGAAAATTATCTTAATTATATTTGGTGTAAATGTGAGAATAAAATAAATTATTCACCAAGAATGATAAATTTGGGAATAATTATTAGATTAAAATAGGCAACAAATTGGTTTTAAAAATTATTAAAAATGCCAAAATTTTTGGGTGTGCTTATATATGCACCAATATGCTATTTTGGAAATATTTGGGTACAAAAATACTTAGGGAAAAATTGGGTATCAACAGCTGCCCCTCTTTACCCGGGAAGGATGAAAGAGTTGTCGGGTAAAGACATGATGGCCAATTTTGACCGGAAGCGGCAATTTGAAAAGAATTTGACCGAGCTCTGGTTTGTGAGCTGCCTACATATCCCTGATTTTACAGGAATCAGCCCGAATGTAGTTCAGGAGCCATTGATGGAATATGCCGATGGCGATTCGAAAGAGATGGGCACGATGTTTAGGTGGCAAGAGGTATTTGAAGTCTGATCTGCTGCGGGAACCGGAGCGGGATCGCTCCTACTGAGATTGCCATTATTAGCCGGTGTACCTGCAAGTGATCAATATAGGCGTATATTGTGCATAAACTTAAAAGTGATGCAGGTTCCCATCGGACCATGAATGCTGTATTTTGACGGTTAGGATGACGTCCTCGGACCATGATGTCCTAGGCCATGAAGCGCAAAATTAAAGGATTCACAGGCTATGAAATGATGTTCTCGGGCCATGATAATGGTGCCTCCGAACCATGATGCCTTTGAATAATAATGTGCAAGATATAAAGTGGGGTCCTTGGGCCATGGCATGGTGTTCTCGGGCTATGAGGATGATGCCTCCAAATGATGACGCCTTTGGACAGTTTGGCGATATTTCAGCCCATGAAATGCAATATTTGGCGGTATTTCAGCCGATGCAAAAGCGTAAATGGCCATATTTCAGCCGACAGAAATTTAAATAAACAGGCGATGTTTCAGCCGATGGAGAATTTAAATAATAGTTTGGCGATATCTCAGCAGATGTAAAAGTGGAATGGCGATGTTTCAGCCGATAAAAATTTAAATAACAGGCGATGTTTCAGCCGATGGAGAATTTAAATAATAGTTTGGCGATATTTCAATCGATGTAAAAGTGAAGTGGTGATGTTTCAGCCGATAGAGAATTTAAAAATAATAATTTTGGTGCTATTTCAGCTGATTGCAAGACATAAATAAAATGGCGATATTTTAGCCAATGGAGAATTTAAATAATAGTCTGGCGATAATTCAGCCGATTGCAAGATGTAAATAAAAGTGGAATGGCAATGTTTCAGCCGATAGAGAATTTAAAAATAATAATTTTGGTGATATTTCAGCCGATTTCAAGACGTAAATAAAAGTGGCGATATTTCAGCCGATGGAGAATTTAAATAATAGTTTGGCGATATTTCAGCCGATTGCAAGATGTAAATAAAAGTGGTGATATTTCAACCGATGCGAGTGGAGGTAGAGCTTAACCTCGGAATGTAGAAAGGTAGCCTTATGCAGATAATGCAGGATGGAGACAATGCTTAGTCTTGGAAGGCAGAAAGGTAGCCTTATGCAATGTAGGAAATGCAGATGGAGACAACGCTTAGTCTCAGATGGCAGAAAGGTAGCCTTATGCAGATGATGCAGGATGGAGATAACGCTTAGTCTCGGAAGGCAGAAAGGTAGCCTTATGCAATGCAGGAAATGCAGATGGAGACAACGCTTGGTCTCGGAAGGCAGAAAGGTAGCCTTATGCAATGCAGGAAATGCAGATGGAGACAACGCTTGGTCTCGGAAGGCAGAAAGGTAGCCTTATGCAATGCAGGAAATGCAGATGGAGACAACGCTTAGTCTCAAAAGGCTAAAAAGCAGCCTTATGCAATGCAGGAAATGCAGATGGAGACAACGCTTAGTCTCGGAAGGCAGAAAGGTAGCCTTATGCAATGCAGGAAATGCAGATAGTAAGTAAAAGTTCTCATATGATAGCTGGCAGCTGATTGTGATATTGTGGCTGCTGAGGATATTGTGTGCGGATAGAATAGGCGTAACAGTTCAATGCGATTGTGCAATACGTTTGTGAGTCGGGTGCTTGCATCCAAAGAAAATTGTGAGGTTTGTAAAGGAGAAAGGTTAGTTCGTCTTTCCGTGGCTTCCGGCGTCACGCCTCATTGGGGTAGCGTCACTAAACAACAGCAATTCGAACAATAGTTATGCATGATTTAGTAAATATAACGTAAGTAGAAAATAGTTTTCTTTAGATGAACCAACGACTGTGATGTGGTTCAAGACATTGCAACCTCTCTTGCTCCTGAATTTTGAGGGTCCTCCTCAAACCAGTATACTGAGGTGGCATTCCTAGCGATGAGTGGCTGAAAACTAACTTCGGAATTTTGAGGGTCCTCCTCAAAATTCTGCCCCAGTTCCAATAATTAGGGGGGGGGGGAATGAAATATTTATTAAATTGTGACCGAACCCATAGGGATGCCTACGTATCCCCTCTTAAATGGGAATCAAGTCAGGCGTAGTTCAAATTACATCATCAAAGAAATCATAAGTGGCTACACATAGTATCGTTTCACAGTATCTGAATTGATTGGCTTTGGCCAAACTTCTCCGTCCATTTCTGCATGAATAAGGGCTCCTCCAGTTAAAACCCGGTGAACCATGTACGGACCTTGCCAGTTGGGAGAGAATTTCCCCTTGCCTTCCTCTTGATGTGGGAATATTTTCTTCAATACTAGCTGCCCCGGTGTAAACTTCCTTGGTTTAACTCTTTTGTTGAAGGCTCTGGACATTCTATTCTGATACAACTGACTGTGGCAAACTGCATTCATCCTTTTCCCATCTATAAGGGCTAGAAGCTCATAGCGACCTTTTACCCACTCTGCGTCATCCAACTCTACTTCTTGTATGATCCTCAATGAGGGAATCTCTACCTCGGTAGGGATGACCGCCTCTGTACCATAAACCAGCATGTAGGGTGTTGCTCCGGTCGATGTGCGGACCATGGTGCGGTATCCTAGCAAAGCGAATGATAACTTCTCATGCCATTGTTTGTGACTTTCGACCATCTTCCTTAGTATCTTCTTGATATTCTTGTTGGCTGCTTCTACAGTTCCTTTCATCCGAGGCCTGTATGCTATAGAATTCTTGTGTTTGATCTTGAATGTCTCGCACATTGCTTTCATCAAGTTGCTATTGAGATTGGAACCATTCTCGGTGATAATTGATTCCGGAATTCCAAATTCGCACACAATACGGTCACGGACGAAATCTGCCACAACTTTCTTAGTCACTGCCCTGTATGTCGCTGCTTCAACCAATTTGGTAAAATAATCAATTGCCACCAGGATGAACCTGTGCCCGTTTGATGCTGCAGGCTCAATATGTCCAATGACATCCATTCCCCAGGCGGCAAATGGCCATGGTGAGCTTGTTGCAGTAAGCTCGGTAGGAGGTACCTTTATCATATATGCATGTATTTGACCTCGATGGCACTTGGGAACGTACTGGATACAGTCTGTTTAAATTGTCATCCAAAAATAACCCACTCGGAGTATCTTTTTTGCTATGACAAAACCATTCATGTGCGGCCCGCAAGTTCCCGCGTGCACTTCGTTCAATAGTCTGGATGCTTCTTTTGCTTCGACACACCTTAATAAACCCAAATCGGGAGTCCTCCTATACAGGATTCCCCCACTGTGAAAGAAGTTGTTGGATAATCTCCGGAGTGTGCGCTTCTGAGTGGCGTTGGCAAGTTCTGAGTATTCTCCCGTTGTCAAGTACTCCTTGATGTCGTGGAACCATGGTTTTCCGTCTGCTTCTTCCTCAACGCGAGCACAATAATCCGGCTGATCATAGATCTTCACTGGGATGGGATCAATGAAATTCGTATCTGGATGTTGGATCATGGATGGTAGAGGAGCCAATGCGTCAGCGAACTCGTTCTGGACCCTGGGGACATGCTGAAATTTCGTCTTTGTGAATCTTTTCCTTAACTCCTGTATGTGATGCAAATAGGGAAGTATCTTAGAGTTTTTGGTGGCCCATTCTTCTCGAACTTGATGTATGAGTAGGTCTGAGTCCCCGATCACTAGTAACTCTTGAATGTTCATGTCAATGGCCATCTTGAGTCCAAAGATGCAAGCTTCGTATTCAGCCATATTGTTTGTGCAGGGGAATCCGAGCTTGGCGGATACCGGATAATGCTGGCCAGTTTCTAATACTAAGACCGCTCCTATGCCCACTCCTTTGAAGTTTGTGGCTCCGTCAAAAAAAATCTCCGACCATCGTAGGATTCTGCAATATCTTCTCCTACAAAGACACTTCTTCATCAGGAAAATACATTTTCAAGGGTTCGTATTCTCTGCCGACGGGATTCTTGGCAAGGTGATCTGCTATGGCTTGACCCTTGATTACTTTTTGAGTCATGTAAACAATATCAAATTCACTCAACAAGATTTTCCACTTGGCGAGCTTGCCGGTAGGCATGGGCTTCTGGAAGATATACTTTAACGGATCCATCCTGTACATGAGATAAGTAGTGTAGGCACAGAAGTAATGTCTCAATTTCTGAGCTACCCAAGTCAGAGCACAACATGTGCGCTCTAATAAGGAATACCGAGCCTCGTATGAGGTGAACTTCTTGCTGAGATAGTAGATGGCTTGTTCCTTCCTTCCCGTTTTATCATGCTATCCTAGAACACAACCGAATGCTCCATCCAAAATCACAAGGTAAAGCAATAGAGGCCTTCCTGGCTCGGGCGGGACCAAGACTGGTGGCATTGACAAGTATTCCTTGATTCTGTCAAAGGCTTTCTGAAAATCATCGGTCCATCTAGTAGCAGCGTCTTTCTTCAGCATTTTAAAGATGGGTTCACAAATGATTGTGGACTGGGCTATGAACCGGTTGATATAGTTGAGTCTTCCCAAGAAACTCATAACGTCCTTCTTGTTCTTTGGTAGTGGCAATTCTTGAATGGCTTTGACCTTTGATGGGTCCAATTCTATCCCTCAACGACTCACGATGAAACCCAATAGTTTTTCGGCAGGAACCCCGAATACACACTTGGCGGGATCCAGTTTCAGATCGTACCTTCTCAGTCTGTGGAAGAACTCTCTCAGATCTTCCATATGATCAGTGGCTTTCTTGGATTTGATGATGATGTCATCCACATATACCTTGATCTCCTTGTGTATCATGTCGTGGAAGATGGTAGTCATGGCTCTCATGTAGGTGGCGCCAGCATTCTTCAACCCAAACAGCATCATTTTGTAACAATACATCCCCATGGCATGATGAAAGATGTTTTCTCTGCATATTCCTCATCCATCCATTTCTGATGATACCCAACGAAACAATCAACGAAAGACTGCAACTCATGCTTGGCGCAGTTCTCGATAAGAATGTGTATGTTTTGCATAGGGAAGTCATCTTTGGGTCTGGCCCCGTTGAGATCCCAGTAGTCGACACAGATTCTAACCTTCCCGTCCTTCTTTGGTACTAGCATGATGTTGGATAACCATGTTGGATACTCTACCACTTTGAGAACCTTAGCTTTGACTTGCTTAGTAACCTCTTCTTTGATTTTCAAACTCATGTCGGGCTTGAATTTCCTGAGCTTCTGCTTTACCGACGGACATGATGGATCTGTTGGCAACTTATGAGCTACAATGGCCGTGCTGAGACCAGTCATATCATCATACGACCAGGCGAATATGTCCTCATATTCTTTTAAAAACTCCGTATACTCTTCCTTATCTTATGGCGACAAGTGAACACTGATGCGAGTTTCTTTGACATTCTCTGTATCTCCCAAATTAATGACCTCAGTTTCTTCCAGGTTGAACTTAGGTCTATTTTCAAAATTCTCAATCTCTCTGACGACCTCTTCAGGCATCTCATCTTGTTCTGAGTCTATATCCTTTTGTTGCATTGTTTCGTTGCAAGTCACAGTCGTTGGTTCATCGTCAAGATAAGTAATAGTAATGCTGTATAAAATAGAGTAAATGATAGAGAAAATAATAAGCGAGATATATATGATAAACTGAAATTCTTTGATTAAATCCATAATTGTTTGAAACATCGGAGCTCTTTTCGAAATAAAAGACAATGCAGAAATAAAACCAACTAGTAAAGTAAGCTAAAAAAATGAGATGCATGGTGCTTTTGTTTAGCCTTGCTACCCCGAAGCCTTCCGGGCCTTGACGGTCCTAATTAACCAATTGCTGAGGCGGTCTCCTCTGTTCACAGCTTGTATGGAAGGTCCTTCCTCCCCTTCCTCTACAAAAAAAGCACAACAGTCCATATCATCATCCTCCAGGAACAAATTCTTCATGGGTGCCAATGCTTCATCTTCTTCTGACCCATATATAGTATCTGCCAGCTGGAAGGTCTGCTCCAGGCTAGGTATCGGAAACTCCAATGGATAGTCGGGGCTGCGCCATGGTGGCGACCAGTTCTGGAATTCCTCCCAAGTATAACCGTACCCTAAGCCAAATGTAGTACCATGCTTATTTAGTTTGATGGGCTTAGTGATCCCCTGAAGATTTTTACCGAGTCCCTCTCCAGGCTCGTACCCACACCAATTCAGGATACTTTCGATCTTGTTGTCCCACCACTTATGCTTATTTACAGCGTTTACCCTTTCGATATGGTGGTATGTTTCTCCGCCTATTCTCCTTCTGCCCCCGATCATTGGCATGGTTTGGAGACTATATATGGGGTTACTACCATCGCCATGAATGATCACCTCTTGGTGGTTCCATTTGAACTTTACCGCCTGATGCACAGTCAATGCTACGGCTCCAGCAGTATGGATCCAGGGGCACCCTAACAGCAGGTTGTAGGATGCCGGGCCGTCTATCACTTGGAAGTCGACGTCGAACCATGTTGGTCCCATTTGCAAGCATAGGCTGATTTCTCCAATAGTAGATATCTGGGACCCATCGAAGGCTTTGACATTGATAGCCCCGTCTTTGATCTCATGTAGGCCTTTTGCCCAGAGTTCTGAGAGTTATAAGCGGACAGATATTGAGGCTCAATCCTCCATAGATCAGAACTCTAGGGATGAAATAATCTTTGCATTTCACGGTGATGTGCAGTGCCTTGTTGTGGCTCAAACCTTCTGGCGGCAACTCGCCTTCGTGGAAGGTTATTTTATGGCTCTCCAGCACTTACCCCACCATATTCGCCATTTCATCCCTGGTTATATTGCTGGGCATATAGGCTTCACTCAGTATCTTCATCTTGTGAACGTCTGAACTCTGCAGAAGAGCCAGGATAGATATCTGTGCTGGTGTTTTGTTCAACTGTTCAGCGACCGAGTACTCCTTAACCTGTATTTTCCTCCAAAGATCGTGGGGTCTTATTTTAATAGGCTGTCCCGGGGCTTGCTTACTAGACTTGGCTAGGTGCTTTGGGGTGTAAACCCTTCCTGTTGTAGTCATTCCTTGTGCAGCAATCATTTCTCCTATCTTGGTATTTCCTTTCCTCCTAGCTTCGGCAGTGTAATCCCATGGTATGGCATTTGAGCAGAATGGTGTTATGTCTATCATTGCCACTGGAATAGGAACCTTGTGTTATGTCTGTCATTGCCATTAGAATAGGCACCCTTGGTTGTAACACAACAACTTCAAAGGGTGTTGGTGCCTTTGGAACTCCAAATTCAACCTCGATTGGTTTGGGCGCCTTTGCATATTGAGGCACTTCAAATTTGAGAGGTAGAGACATATTTACTTCATCGTCCCTGGAGGGCTGATTCTGCACAACAATTGGGTTAAGTGTAACTGCTAGTTTCTTTGGTTCATCTCCTTCAGCAATCAAACCTATCAACCCTTTGGGGTCCCAATCATCCTCGATCTCGATCTCGATATCGATCATGTGAATGTCTCCACTTTTGTGGTCAGAGAGAGGGTTGTTACGAACATTAGGAGAAAGATCCTTTTCTACAATGACCTTATTGTCGATCAGGGTCTGAATCTTGTCTTTCAATGAACGGCACTCGTCAAGGGTGTATCCCTTCATGCCGGAATGATACGCACAGGTCTTGTTGGGGTTGACCCACTAGGAGGGATTTTCTGGAGCTTTGGCTGGGATAGGAGTGACGTAACCAATAGCTTTAAGTCTTTCGTATAGGTGGTCAATTGGTTAAGTGATCGCTGTGTATTGTCTGGGAGGTTTGTGATCAAAATTTGGACTGGGTCTTGGGAACTTTTGACAGGTGGGTGGTGATTGGTGGTGAGAGGGTTGAGCATTATAAGTTTGGTAAACAGGTGCTGGTTGAGAGTATCTGGGTGAGGTGGGTTGATATGTGAAAGGTGGAGAGGATTGGTAAACGGGAGGTGGACATGAGGGTGCAGGGGCTTGGTAATTCGGGATAGGCTGATATGTAAGTGGAGGTGATGGGTAAGTGTGGTATTTTGGTGGTGATTTGGCTCCTCGTGCGACCATTATGGCACTTACATCCTTCTTTTTAGACATGCCACCGGTCTGCAAAGCCTCATTGGTGGCTTGCAATGCTTCAAGATTCGTAATCATACCATTCTTAATGCCCTCTTCGATTCTTTCTCCAAGTTTGATAATATCGGAGAACTTTTGACCCTCGATCAGCATCAACCTCTCATAATATTGGGGATCCTGAGCCCGGACGAAGAATCTATTCATTTGCTCTTCTTCTAGGGCCGGCCTGACCTTTGCAGCTTCTGAGCTCCAACGAGTAGCATACTCGCGGAATGTTTCAGTGGGCTTCTTCTTCAAGTTCTATATATAGAATATATCCGGTGCATTTTCTGTATTGAATCAGAATCTATCCATGAAATCTGATGCCATGCCTACCTAACTCGTCCATTTCTTGGGGTCCTGGCTGATGTACCAGGATAGTGCGTCTCCTTTCAGGCTCCTTATGAAGAGCTTCATACGGATCTTCTCATCCCTTCCAACTCCAACCATCTTATCGCAATATGTCCTCAGGTGGACTCTGGGTTCTCCTGTCCTATCAAACATTTCGAACTTGGGTGGTTTGTACCCCTCCGGAAGTTCAACATCTGGCTGAATGCATAGGTCTTCATAATTTAACCCTTCAGTACCTTTGTTACCTTCCACGCCCTGAACTCGGCTGGTTAACTTCTTAAGTTCTGCTGCTAAATTCCCGATAAGGGAGTCCTTGTCATCATACTCAGGTGCATTTGAGATTGGTTGGGTGTAGTGGCTCGGGAATTAGTAGTGGAGTGATATTTGGTTTAGTGGCTCGGGAATGAGTAGTGGAGTGTTATTTGGAGTGTGGCATGTGTTGCAGTGTTGGGTATGAGTGGGTTGTATCTGTGGTTGTGGGGTGTTTTGTGGAGGTGCGGGATTCTGGGTGTTGACTTCAGGAGTGGTGAGGGAAAATGACAGGTTCGCCAAATTCTGAACCTGATCTAGTTCTTCTAAGAATTTCAACAGCTTTTGCTCCAGTTGTGTAGTAGTTTTCTTAGAAAACGGGCTACCCTGGGGAATTTTAATATCCTTTCTAGCACTTGGATCTCCCATTCTACCTTTGTTTTTGTTCCGGATAGGACTCAGAGGAGGAGGAGGTGGAGGGCCCTTGGATCTTGTGGAGTATGCTGATGGTGCCAGAATGCACGAACTAACCTTTAGGGAGGGGAATAAAAATAAAAGAAAAACAAAAAGGTAACAAGTTAGTGCGGGTTATGAGGAAAAAAAGTATTACAATATTTAAACACGTGCAAAAAAATGTAAATCGCATCCTAGTTTTGGTGCCTCGTTGTGCCCGAGGTAGGCCTAGAGACAAATAGTTTTGGAGAACTTATAATGCTAAATGCCTCATTTTATTTATAAAAATAAGACGAATCCAAAACGACGCTAAATAACAGAAAGTAAAATGTCACTAGTGGCCATTGGCCTTATTACATCATTAAAGCAAAATAAAGAACTCCTAACTACTTGGTCCCAGAAGGACCTTCCCCAGATTTGGCATCTTTGTCTCCCTCGAACAGCTCTACCAACTCGCGTAGTCCTAGCAGTAAGTAGGCTCGGGCCAGATGTCCGCCTACATTTCTTTCAGTGTTTTGGCAGTCTTCGATCCTCTAGATGAACTTTCCTTCCAGCTCTGCCAGACCCCGCTCCAAATACCCTAGCTGCTTGTTGGCGCTGATAGCCATATCTTTCCACTCCTCGATTAGTTTTTGGCGGGCTTCCTGTATTTCCTGATGTTCACTTTCGCACTCTCGAATTCTCTTGTGTAGTTGATAATACTTAACCCATGCTTCAGCGTGCTCGTCAATGATTCTGTGACCTGGAACAAATCCCGGCTGACCCATGCCATTGTCTTCTAGCCATCCCGAATAGTGCGGCACGCAACCGGCATGATACCTGTCTGGCTCAATGGATTCGTTCCCTAAAATGATCTTGCAATGCAACAAATGCTGAGCTTGGTACCTGTGAGGGCTATCGCCGTCCTGGAAATCGGCCCTGAGCTGACTCGTTTCATCGACCCTTGGTATGATTTGTTTTCTTCTAGCTTGCCTCATGGCTCGAAGGGGAACGTAAGGATAAGTTCCTCTCAAACCAATCAGTATGAGAAATGACGCATCTCGAGATCGACCAATGAATTCATCCGTAGGGAACCACTCAAACATCCATTGCACCTGGTCTTCTTTCAGATTTTCGAACAATTCTACCCATCCTCTGGCGTTCCCCGGCTGAGCGAACATTTTAGGCATATAATTCATACGCCTTGGCTGATGGAAGGCGATATGATCATCCCAATCTCTGCGTGGGATGTCTTGTCGGTATTCCCTTTTTTGGAGGTGTTCCATGAGCCAAAGCTGAAGTAATAAGTTGCAACCTTCAAAATGACTACCTTGTTGTTGACAGTTGTTCAAGGCGCGGTATATCTCGGCGACGATCATGGGCACTATGCTAAAAGTTTGTCCACCAATCCCTTCCGCCAAAGTCTTGGTTACCATGGCTAGTCTGGTGTGGATCCTAGCCTTCTTCATAGGGAACACGATCATCCCCAAAAAGCAAAACATGAAGACAAAGACTCTTCTATGGACGTGCCCCAATGAGGTGACAGCAAATTCATCTGAATAAGTGCGGTATGACTTGCTATGGCCGCACCTCTCGTATAGATAGTCAAAAGGGATGTAAGAGTCTTTCAAACATGTCAAGTCTGGGTTTTTCTTTAGTCCCATCATCTTAAGGAAAACCCTTTCCTTTGCAATTCTCTGGCATAAGCACACCCGGAGTCTCCCAAGGAATTCCAGCTAAACCCCCTATTTCTACAAGTAACAGAGTCATTTCAAGGTCCCCAAAGCGGAACACGGACTTGTCACTATCCCAGAACAATGTCGTTGCCTCTATGGTTCTGTTGTTAGGCTGAATCTCTAGAAGAGAAGGCAGATTCCCTAAGTACTTGCGGACGAGTCTCTGATCACTAGAATGGAGGTATTTCCACCAATTCAGCAGCCTTGGATGAATGTTGGTTACCATGCCAAATCTGGGGATCTCGTGCCTCATTTTCTGCAAAACAGAGTGTTAGGCCCTTTACCCCCACCGGAATCGACTATTTAAACCAATAATTAGCATAGCCAGCACTTAAGTTCTCCAAATAAATGTACAGAATATGGAGGTGTACGTTTGGGTTTCAAGGAAACCCGGTGGACTTTGGACAAGGCTATCTTAATGGGTCATTATGTGGACAACATAACTGACTCAGCTAGGTTTGACCATGATGCATGTACAATTTAAATGGAATAAGGTTTCTATTGGGGTATTAGATAGATACCCTTGAGCGAACAACTCAAGAGGGAAAGGCACGGAACCGTCGGCTGCACCGCTGATCGACTGGTTTTACCGCAAATATGCCTTTGCCAAATTTAAGGGGTTGTAGTATTGGAAGCGCGCAACTACTCATTATAAGCGTTGCTATAGTATTTGTTTGGCACGAGTGGAATATGATGTCAGAAAATGTAGTTTACAAGAATGAAACAAATTGACATGTATTTTCACGTTCATATAATAAAGTTTACAATGATTACTCAAAATTACAACAGTATTTACGGGAAAGCGGTAAATGAAAGTGATTAAAGAAAAGAAACAAAGAGAAACAAGTCAGTTTCAAATAAATGCATTAAACAAAAGCAATAAAGAAAGCGGTAAAGTCACACATAGCATGCAATGGTAAAAGCCTAAAGACATCCCTAGCAGAGTCGCCATGCTGTCGTCGCCCCCTTTTCCTCGCGGAACCGGGTTCACAACATTCGGGAAGACAACTCTTTTCCCGTTTGGGAATTGGGTTTTGGATTTTGGAGAGTCACCACCTAATTATCATAGTGCATTAGGACACTTTTAGAAGAACTAAACATGCAGACCAAAGTTTTGGGTAAGGGCTTGAAATTATCTCGAGGGGAAGGTGTTAGGCACCCCTCAAGATCCACTAGTGTGGTTCCTTGCCATACTACAATTGTGACTTTAAATTCAAATAAACAAATAAACAAGTTTGTATTGCAAGTACGAAATAACAAGCACAAAAGGGTTAAAAAAAAGTGCTGAAATTCAGAAAGGGAGCAGTTTGGTTGTAAAAGAGATGTGCAACTAGAGGGAAGAAGTCAACCAATTAGTGCAAGCAACTTAGAAGTCGTATAAGAAACAGAAGTTGAAAGTGCAACGGCTTTTAAAGTTCTGAAAAATTGTTAAACTAATAAAGAGGGAGGGGGTCCTAGATTTATACATTACATGGATCATACGGACAACACTGGTACCCAATTGTACGCATAGTGTTATCGTGTAATCATCATCTCCATGTCTACCCTTCCCACCCTGTTAAGGTTTTAAAGCGCGGAATGGTATCATTTACTTATTGCATGCTATTACCCGTCCCGATCCTATCAGTCCTGGAGGCAAATGGACTACTAATCCTAAAGGGAAAGGGGTTTGGGGGCTTATTTAGAAGTTTTAAAGGATTAAATGCTAAGGAGTCAATCAAAACAAATAGTTGCAAATAGAAGGGGAGCAAACAAGCATCCAGGGCTCAAATATGCCTCCATAAATCATCAAAATCACAGAGTTTAGCATGTCTTTCACTTACTGATTTTGGTCTTACTTAAGTAAAGCGACAAGCGGACTAGTTCAACGCATATTTTTAGACGAAAAGTCTACATTAGGCATACTCGAATGCAATTGTTTGAAAGCTGATATGATTGACTTAAGCGTTAATTAGAACTAGGTGTGACATCTACCGACTTTAGAAACAGATTCACAAACTTTAACAGGGGTTGCTGATTTTAACAGGAAAATACGAGTTACAGCTAGTATTAGATCTATTTAGGTTCAAAACTTCCAATAGGCATGCTTTCTATGTGAATAATGCTTTGGACACCTTTTAGACATTGATAACATCCTAAGAACATGGCTTCTACATGCAGTTTTATTATTATTCACCTACAAATAGTTTTCCTAATGTCGTTTGCAGAATGCAGCAGTTTGGTAGACCATATTTTATATGAAATTGCAGAATAATTAGGAATTGACCTATAGGCAAGATATCTACGCGTGTTTGAGGGAATTAAACCTATGAACATGATTTCTAAATGTAAATTTTGCAGAAATTAAAGTTAAAACCTATTGGCATGATTTCTAGGTATATATACAGAGATGAGAGTTAAAACCTATAGGCATGATTTCTAGGCGGATAGGCATAAATGAAAATTGAACCTATAGGCATGATTTCTAGGCGTTTGCAGAAATAAAAGAAATTTTAAACCTATAGGCAGGATCTCTACCCTTGGTGTAGAAAATAAATCCCATCCCCCTCTTTACTAAGTTCCCCAGAGTTTATACAAATTATTACAACCCAAAAGAAACAACTGAAATAATAAAAAAATACATCAGGAATCCTCAGCTACATACGAGAAGCCTAATCCAGACTTGAGGCTTAATAATATGATATGGAACCACTTCCGAGATCCAGATTTCCAAGCCTTCTCTTATCTAAGGTGTTTCAAAGATCCAAGGGATTTCAGGAAACCCAGGCAGTGCATACACCCAAGATATTCATAGAAATTGAGTTGTGCAGTGCGGAAGGGCCAGCTCTTATGTGTCCAAGTTCAGTGGGAGCTCCAGGGTCCCAAAGCAAGGCTCACACAAGAGGGGCAAAACTTAAATTCTAGGAGTTGAGTGTAAGTGCAATGGAAAAGGGGTTGGAGGACTACCCAGGCAGGTTGGTGGTCATGCCCAGCCACAATAAGACTGGCACACCCCTGACCAACCTATGATCTAACATTTAGGAAGTACAGACCCATTTGAGGTCAAGCCATGGCCTGAACAGTAATCAGGAATACTGCCAGGCTAAGGCTGTTACTTAGCATACACACAATAGGGAATGGTGATGGGAAGTTGACAAGCTTAGGACCCCAAAGGATCCAGTTCATAGCCATGGACAACGATTTCAGGTATTACCATATTTTCTGAACCATAACTTAAAGCATACAAAGGGGATATGAGGGTTTGGGATTCATAAGTATCAAATACATGACAAGCAACTGATAGGATGCATATGTAATTTAAACACTGAACTACTAAGGGAAAGGGGAAACATATTAAATCACGCTAGAAACAAATGTCAACTAAAAGAATTAGACAGAAGTAGGCAGAAGTAAAACACATAGTTTTTGAGGCATGTAAAAAAACTGGGACATACCAGTAGAGAAGCAGAAAAGTGCAGAAGAAAGTGGAGTAAGCAAAGTCCACAGTAGCACAAGTATCAGAAAGAGAGAGAGTTTTAAGTGAGAGTGATTTTGAACTCATATTGCTTTCTAAGTTCGTGCGTGTTCAAAGAGAAAGGAGGAGAGTATTTATAGTTTTGAAAATACGTAGAGAAATAAGGTAACAAGTACAAGTCTAACACAAATATGGCATGGGTACAAATCAGAATCAAATTAGTATAAGATTCCCCTTCAATCAAGGGATTTTTATTCAAACGGATACTAACAGGTTTTAAATAAAGAAGGTTGAATAAACCTTGTAAATAGAATGGCTGTTGCCATAAAAGAAGCAGTAAGGTAATACAATGGAAATTAAGTCTAAGTGCAGGGTGTAAAATTATTTTTGGAAAGATTCAGGGAGGCCAATCAAAGGAAAAGAATCAATTACCCCTTAACGGGCGAGTAAAATCAGAATTTCACTAAGGAAAAGTTTTGAAAATTACTCACAAGTTACAGAAAGAACTCAGTATATATGTACATGAATGCACAAGTAATAAGCACGTGAAGCTATGTTGTGGCAAAATAATAGCATGTAGCAGTAACTAAAATGCATGATAGTCAAGTTTCAGTGCTTAACAATAGAGAAAAGATCAGATGCATGAAAAGAACACAGAATAAAAAATAGTCAAGATAATGGAAGCACACTGCAATTTCAACAAACGAGTTGCACAAACAACTTCAAAGAAATTGAATAGTCCCCAAAGAAACTAGGGTTTTCGAAAGTCAAACGAGTTTAGAGGAGATAAGCAGTCAAACAAATAAAAATGTTTAAGAATCTCGGATAAACCCCAAAATTAGGGATTTCACTCATGCTAAATCAGATATAGGACAAGGTAAATCAAGTGAATAACAAACAGACACTCAAACAAGATCCCAAAATTAAGGTTTTTAACACGCTAACTCAGATAAAAATAAGGTAAATCAAACAACCATTAGCAAGCAGACCAGGAGACTAAAACAAAATCCCCAAGAAAATTAGGGTTTTCACCATGCGAGTTCAGATAGAAGATAATACAAACAAACACAGTAAAAAACATGTCGAGATTCAGAGAAGAGATGTTCGAAATAAAATAAAATGAAACCCTAGTTGAGGAAATAAGAGTTTCTGAAAGAAAACATTAAAGAAAAATGAATAGAAGGTTCACACACACATAGATCCAGAACAGATCTAAAATAAATCGAAGGAACCTCAGAGATTAGGGTTTCGTAAGAAACCCAAGAGAAGAGATAGGCTGTGGAAACCATCAATCTGAGCAGAGAAGTCGAAGATCGAACTTGAATACCCATGGTTGGCTGAAAAAAGATTGAAGACGACCGGAGAACAGTCATTGAACAAAGGATTGGTCGGAACCCTTCAAGATCTGGTTGTTTGACCTTTAGAAATGAGCATGCAGAAGCCATGGGAGGCTAGGACATGCCTCCGATGAGCCCGAGAAGCCATAGATTAGGGCTTAGATGAGAGGCGGCGGCTAGGGTTTGAGGTGGAGTTGAGAGAGGAGAGGATTCAGAGGCGGCGCCTTTGAGAGAATGAGATAGGGTTAGCAAGGGTTAGGAAATAAAAAAGGAAAGAGGAGATGTCAGCCGTTGTTCAAAATGATCAACGGCTTGGATTAAAAAGGGAGATTGGATCGGTCGGTCAAATGAGTGTTGGGTCGGGTAATTGGCTTTTAATTGGGGGTGAATTGAGTTAATTAGGGGTGCCAATTTGGGCTAAAATTGAAATGAAATAGGGCCATATTTTAAATAGCTAATCTTCCCTTTAAAGATTTTATAAAATAGTAATACAGATTTTAAAAGCAAATTAAGAGTACTGGGTAAATGAATATTATGTGAATATCAATTTAAAAATACTGGGATTAATTTTATAAACATAAAATGCTATAAATTACAAGGTAGGCTATAATTATAATTGTATCCAATTTAGCTTTAAAAATACCAAACAAATTTTTAAAAATATGTGAAAATGATCTTAATTATATTTTGGTGTAAATGTGAGAATGAAATAAATTATTCACCAAGAATGATAGTTTTGAAAATAATTATTGGATTAAAATAGGCAATAAATTGGTTTTAAAAATCATTAAAAATGCCAAAATTTTTGGGTGTCCTTATATATGCACCAATATGCTATTTTTGAAATATTTGGGTATAAAAATACTTAGGGAACAATTGGCTATCAATAACATGAACGTCCAAGAGTTGCTAGTGATTGGAGATTCGGATTTGCTTATACATCAGGTCCGAGAAGAATGGGTGACCAAGAACTCCAAGAAACTCCTGTATTTGCATCATGTACAGGAGTTGAGCAAGAGGTTCACAAAGACGGAATTCCGGCATGTTCCCAGAGTCCAGAATGAGTTTGCCGACACATTGGCTACCCTATTGTGAGCACGTGATTTTTTTCCTATATGAATTACTCCCATAAATTCAAAACAAAATAATTTTTCTATTATTTGCAATTTTGTGAATTTTTGTGGCATTTTCTGTCAAGCGTTTGCATTTGTCTATGCATGATTAATTTTGTTTAATTAATGAAAAATACAAAAAATGTGTTGCATGTGCATTTAGGATTTAACTTTGCATTTTAAGAATTAATTAGTAATTAAGTTATTTTATAAAAAGAAAAATCACAAAAATAGTGCATTTTTGCACTATTAATTTTAATTTTGAATTTTGGTAGTTTTTCCTTTAATTGTGGTAATTACTAGTTAGAGTTAATTAATTAGATGTGGTAGGGTTAATTTGATTTAAGGATTTAGTTTGGGTTTTATTTGAAAAAAAAAGTAATTAAAAATAGTTTGAAAACAAAAGAATGAGAAAAAAATAGAATGAAGAATCAGCTTTTGGGCCATTGCATTTTAATTTTCTCAAAGCCCAAGTTAGTTAATCCTTAAACCCACACCAATCCCAGCCCAAACCCTTCTTCCCCTTTAATACCCGTCCAAACCACCCAAATGCCTGGCCCAAACCCACCCGTAACACGGTCCGTCTCCTACCCCAGTCCAAACAACCCCGTTTTGTTAAGTAATGCTCCCAGCCGTTGAGGTTTCTCGATCAGACGGCTAAGAACACGTGATCCTTTAGCATATAATGGTTCGAACGGTACCCCCCTCACAATCTCTCATCTTCTCCAAAATCAGAGACACCTTTGAACCCTAGCCTGCCGCCCCCTTTCCCCACCGCCATGGGGTGGCGGTGCCACCTCCTTTCAATGCTAAAATCAAATCACATACCCACCATGATATCCTCTTTCCAAATCCCTAGCCCATACCCCTCAAATCAACGTTGAACTCGTCGAATTTTAAATCCGAGTTCAACTGAAAAGTTGAAAATCATCTTCCGTCAAGCCTGGTAACATGCAGTGTTTTCTTTCAAAGTTTAAGAGCCTGACTCTATGAACTTGATGTCGATTTAGTTGTTCTTGACAAAGAACAATGGATTCAGCATAAGTTACGTAGAGTTTCTGTCTCCGTTTGGTTTCGAGCATGACTGGGTAAGAGCCTGACTCTATGAACTTGATGTCGATTTAGTTTTTCTTGACAAAGAACAATGGATTCGGCATAAGTTACGTAGAGTTTCTGTCTCCGTTTGGTTTCGAGCATGACTGGGTAAGTTCTTCTTCCTCTCTTGTGATTTTCTTTCACTGGTTCATCTTCCTCCTCATCCCCCTTCCTTTGGGTTGGTCAAAATTCATTCAGGTATCCTGAGTTTAAATTGGTTCCTCTTCTTTTCTTTTGTTAGCTGAAATATCTGAGTTCTTTTTAATCCGCTTTGTTTTGTTGGTTTTAATCTTTGTGTTAAATAGCTAATTATTTTTTCATCATTAGTTAATCACCTAGATAATGAAATTATCTCCATGATTTAGTTAATTATTGTTATGAAATTAGGATGTTTAATTCATTCATTTTTGCTTTTGTTTTGGCTTGCTTTCAAAGAATTGGTTCTGGGCTTCTTCGTTTGAGGGAAATTATGGGGGTCATGTTCTATTCCGAGGCCTTTTAGTATTGTAATTGGTTTATAAATAGCAACAAGCCCAAATAGGGATTCAATTTGGGGTCTATGACCCAATTAGCTTGGCCAGTTGACCCGGTTTGTTTTAGGGTAATAAACAAAGTCTTAGCGGGTAATTTGGGGTAATTGGGTAGGGGAATCTTTTGCTTACTAACTGAGAAGCTTCTAGGAAGCTGGGTGGGGGGTTTAATTTGAACTTCAGACCTCTAAGGTTAGTTAAGCTAAAATGAAAATTAAAAAAGGGCCTATTGCAAAACTGAATTGTCTAGGCTGCCCTACTTCCTTTGCCTATAAAGGCACCCTATCTTGCCATTCAAGGCATCCCTAAGAGATAAAAAAATTATAAAAAACAAAAGGACGACTGAAAATTGAAGTAAAATCACTGTTCCATTGTAATTCTTTTGTGATTTTTTAAGTTCCTACTCCCTGAAAAGGTTTTCTGGTTGATATAGTTCCAAATGGATTGAAATTGGGTGTTTGAGTTTTTGGTTTGGAAATCTGTTTTGGTATTTGCTCGAGTGAGGTTTCCTTTTGTTATTTTCAAACACAATTTGGGTTGAACTGGTGTTGCTGGTGTTTGCTGGATACTGTTCTATTGCTAATCCTTTACTTTCTGTTTTGCTTTTCGATTTCCAGGTACACTTTCACATTCCACCTCATGTGCAGATTGGTTTAATGAATAAAGATGGAAACTCTAAAGTTCAAACATGTTTTCAGCCTTCTGTTATGAGTTTAACTTTACTACTGTGTATTTATGGTTTATATAGCTTAGCTCATTGTTCTTTTGTAGTTAATTTTATTCTGGGCCAATGTGTTGCTGACACCAGCTTCTATTCGGCTTTGTTTTCCGAAGTTTAAACTTAATATGGCTAAGTGGATTTTCTGTGAGCTATCTGTCACGACCCCAACCCGGTGGTGATAGCGCCTAGCACACTACTAGGCAAGCCCGACCATTTATATCAATAACCCTGTTAATTAAACAGATGAAGGTAAATATCATTTAAAACAAGAATCTGAAATACTGATAATAATGCGGAAAATCTAACAAAATACCAACACAACCTAACTAGAACCCGGTGTCACGACCATGAGCCTCTAATGACAGAATAATATCCTACTACAAAGTCTGTTTAATACTGATAATACGGAAATAAAGGATAAAGATAGAGGGGAGAATCATCGGCTGCGAACGCCCTGCAGCTACCTCAAATACTCCCGGAAAGAACTCTGGATCAGCTGGAATCACTCAGCCTGAGACTGCCCTGGATCTGCACACAAGGTGCAGGGAGTAAAGTGAGTACTCCAACTCAGTGAGTAATAAACATAACTAAAGTCTGAAAGTAAGAAAACGCAGGAAATGCACAAAGTACTCTACATCTAGCAGTTCACATCTAATCCAGCAAAAAAAGTATACAATAACTAATACAGTCAAGAAATAATGCATGAAAGGATGCAACACATATAACAGTACACTCCAGTACCCGTTGCGTCTTGCAGCCTGCTCCACTTATTTAACGTCGACGGCGCTCACTGGGGGTGTGTACAGACTCCGGAGGGGCTCCTACAGCCCAAGCGCAATATCAGCTAGGTATTGGCATAAAACAGGCTCTCGGCCTCAATATCAATATATAATAATCGCTATGGCGCATAGCCCGATCTATATCAAGGAAACATCCTCACCACTGGGCCCCCGAACCATCTCAGTCAAATAAGTCCACAGCCAATCGGGCGTGACATACTATAGGGATCTCAGCCCTCATATCCTTTTCATTTAAGGTTCATGTATAAAACACAGTTATTATATTGTTTTTAATATTTGAAAACATGACTGAGAATTTATGTTATGCAAACAAGTGAGGAAAAACACATAAAGATCCCCTAAGGAATCTACAGGTCGGCACAAGGCCCCAAACACGACAATAAGCCCAATCCACAGTGATAAAGTATGCGTCTCAATCGCCCAAAAAGAAGAAATCATACTCGGGTTGGACCAAGTCTCAATCCCCAATCGTAACCAACCCCGCACTCACCGTAGAATGCGTGTCACGCCTCAATATAGCGTCACGATGTGAAAGTCTAGGGTTTCAAACCCTCAGAGAAGCAGTTACATCAATTACTCACCTCAAACCGGCTAAAGAACTAGTCCACCAAGCCTTTTCCTCTAGAATCAACCTCCTCGCGCATCGAATCTAGTCAAAACCACAATGAATATATTACAATAGGCTAATGGAACATAATCCAATTGAAAGAACTCGAAAAACACCCAAAACACGAAGTTGGCAAAACCCGAGCCCCGGGCCAACTTCTCAAAAAATTACGAAATTTACATCACCGGAATCCTCGTCTCGCCACGAGTCCGTACATATAAAATTCATCAAAATCGGAGTTCAAATGGGCCACCAAATCCCAAATTTACATTCCAAAAACCGAGCCCTAGTTTCTTCAATTTTTACCCAAATTTCAGAGAATTTAAGAATGAATCTTCAATTAAATGGTGTTTCTAGGCCATATGACTTACCTCCGATCGATTCCGAGTCAAAACCCTCTAAATTCCTCGTCAAAAGCTCCAAAGGTTGCTTAACAATGGTGAAAAATAGACTTGGTTCGCGGATGAAATGTTTATAAACTTTCTGCCCAGCCCTGGAAATTCCTTCATCGCGTTCGCGACCATCACCTCGCGAACGCATAGTGTAAAATTTTAAAAATTCAAAAACACTCTATGCGAACACGAATCAAACCATGCGAATGCGATGCACATCAAACCTCTCTCACGCGAACGCGGCACCACCATCGCGAATGCGATGCTTTAACTGAACTGGGCTCCCAGGCCCTCTTACGCGAACGTGTGGCCTCCTCCCACGAACGCGATGGCTCACCTCACAAGCCTACGCGAACGCGTTACCCTTCCCGCGAACGCGATCTACCAAATTCCTTAACTACGCAAACGCGACCATTCCTATGTGAACGCGAAGGAAAATTTCCAAACTCTCCAAATTACTCTACGCGTTCGCGTTACACTCCACGCGAACGCACTGAAGAAATATTTTGCAACACACAATAGCAAAAATCTGATATCTTCAAAAACCAAAAAGAGTCCGTTTGATCACCAAAAATCACCCCGAGGCCCTCGGGACTTCAACCAAAAACACCAACCTACTCCAAATCATCATACGAACTTGTTCCAATCATCAAAACACGTCAATCAACACAAAAATCATCAAATCACAACGGATTCAAGCCTAAGTTAAACTAAAACTTCCGAAACTCACATTCGATCAAACACCCGACCAAACGACGTCCGAATGACCTGAAAATTTGCAGACATATCCAAGATCACCTAACGAAGCTACTGCAACTCTCGGAATTCCATTCCGACCCTCGGATCAAAATCTCACCTATCAATCAGAATTCGCCAAAATTCAAACTTCGCCAAATCACGCCTAAATCTACACCGGACCTCCAAATTTGATTCCGATCACACTCCTAAGTCACAAATCATCCCTCGAAGCTAACCGAACCACCGGAATTCGCATCCGAGCCGTCTAACCACATAGTCAACTTCCGGTTGACTATTCTAAAACAAGCTTTCTTCTAAGAGGCTAAGTGCCTCATTTCCAACTAAAAACCAACTCAATTCCACCCGATCAACTCAAATATCGATATTGAAACATAAAGAAACACAATATGGGGGAAACGGGGTGGTAAATCACGTGACGACGGGCCGGGTCGTCATATCCTCCCCAACTAAAACAAATGCTCGTCCTAGAGTGGGTCAAGAAACATACTTGGAGTCTCAAACAAGTGAGGATATGTGCTCTGCATCTCCCGCTCGGTCTCCCAAGTAGCCTCCTCCACGGGCCGACCTCTCCACTGCACCTTCACCAAAGCTATATCCTTTGACCTCAATCTCCGAACCTGTCGACCCAAAATAGCTACAAGCTCTATATCATAAGTCAAATCATCATCGAAATGAACTGTACTGAAGTCCAACACGTGAGATGGGTCCCCAACATACTTCCGGAGCATAGATACATGAAATACCGGATGAACTCCCGATAGGCTGGGTGGCAAAGCAAGCATATAGGCCACCTCCCGAATCCTCCTAAGTATCTCAAAAGGGCCAATGAACCTCCGACTCAGCTTTCCTTTCTTTCCAAATCTCATGACGCCCTTCATAGGCGAAACCTTCAGCAAGACCTTCTCGCCCACCATATATGACACATCTCGAACATTCCGATCCGCATAACTCTTCTGATGCGACTGAGCTGTGCGAAGTCTCTCCTGGATCACTTTCATCTTATCTAAGGCATCCTGGACCAACTCTGTCCCTAACAACCTAGTCTTACCGGGCTCGAACCAACCAACTGGAGATCTACACCGTCCCCTATATAAGGCCTCATATGGCGCCATCTGAATGCTAGATTGATAGCTGCTGTTGTAAGCAAACTCTGCAAGAGGCAAGTAATCAGCCCAAGAACCTCCAAAGTCAATAACACAGGCACGCAACATGTCCTCCAATATTTGAATGGTATGCTCGGACTGCCCGTCCGTCTGAGGATGAAACACTATGCTCAACTCTACCTGTGAACCCAACTCTCGCTGAAAAGTCTTTCAGAACTGAGAGGTAAACTGAGTACCCTTATATGATATAATAGAAACCAGGACCCCATGCAACCGTACAATTTCCCGGATGAAAATCTCTGCTAGCCGCTCCGTAGAATAGGTGGTACATACAGGAATGAAGTGCGCAGACTTGGTCAGCTGATCCACAATCACCCAAACTGAATCAAACTTCCTCGCTATCCGAGGGAGACCACTCATGAAGTCCATAGTAATTCTCTCCCATTTCCACTCGGGAATATCCATGCGCTGAAGCACACCATCGGGCCTCTGATGCTCATATTTGACCTGCTGACTGTTGAGGTACCAAGCTACATGACTCACAATATCCTTCTTTATTCTTCTCCACCAGTAATGCTGCTTCAAATCCTAATACATCTTCGCGGCACCTCGATGAATAGAATACCGCGAGCTGTGGGCCTCCTCCAATATCAACTCCCGAAGCCCATCCACATTGCGCACGCAAATCTGGCCCTGCATCCTCAACACACCATCACTATCAATAGTCACATCCCTGGCATCATCATGCTGAACTCTATCCTTAAGGATAAGCAAATGCGGATCATCATACTGGCGCTCAAGAATGCGGTCATATAAGGAGGACCGAGAAACAACACAAGCCAACACCCCGGCTAGGCTCCGAAATATCTAACCTCACCATCTGATTGGCCAAATCCTGAACATCAACTGCAAAGGGTCTCTCCCCAACTGGAATATACGCCAAACTACCCATACTCACCGCCTTCCGGATCAAAGCATCAGCCACTACATTGGCCTTTCCCGGATGATACAAAATGGTAATGTCATAATCCTTGAGCAACTCAAGCCACCTCCGCTACCTCAAACTAAGATCCTTCTGTTTGAACAAATGTTGAAGACTGCGATGATCAGTATATACCTCACAGGACACTCCATATAAATAGTGCCTCCAAATCTTCAAAGCATGAACTATGGCAGCCAACTCCAAATCATGAACAGTGTAGTTCTTCTCATGAGGCTTCAACTGACGAGAATCATAAGCAATAACTCTACCCTCCTGCATCAACACACATCCAATCCCAACTCTCAAAGCATCACAATACATGGTGTAAGAACCTGAAGCTGATGGCAAGACTAACATTGGGGCTGTGGTCAAAGCTGTCTTGAGCTTCTGAAAACTCTCCTCGCACTCATCCGACCTTATGAATGGTGCAGCCTTCTGCGTCAACTTGGTCAAGGATGAAGCAATAGATGAAAATCCCTGGACAAACAGGCGATAGTACCCTGGCAATCTGAGGAAACTCCAGATCTCCGTAGCTAAGGACAGTCTATGCCAACTCTGCACCGCCTCTATCTTCTTTGGGTCAACTTGAATACCGTCGCTAGACACCACGTGTCCCAAAAAAGCCACAGACCCAAGACAGAACTCACACTTGGAGAACTTTGCATAAAGCTTCTCCTCCCTCAATCTCTACAATACTACTCTCAAATGCTGAGCATGCTCCTCCTGGCTACACGAGTACACTAGGATGTCATCAATAAACACAATCACAAATAAATCCAGATACGTCCGGAACACACTGTTCATCAAATGCATGAACGCAACTGGGGCATTAGTCAGCCCAAAAGACATAACTAGAAACTCATAATGCCCATATCTCGTCCTGAAACCTGTCTTCATAATATCAGAATCCCTAATCTTCAGCTGGTGATAGCCTGAACAAAGATCAATCTTTGAGAATACCCTCGCTTCTTGGAGCTGATCAAACAAATCATCAATGCGTAGTAGAGGATACTTGTTCTTCATGGTTACCTTGTTCAACTGCCTGTAATCAATACATATCCTCATTGAGCCATCTTTCTTCTTGACAAACAAGACTGGTGCACCCCACGGTGACATACTCGGGCGAATGAACCCCTTATCTAGGAGTTCCTGAAGCTGCTACTTCAATTCCTTTAACTCAGATGGTGCCATACGATAGGGAGGAATAGAGATGGGCTGAGTGCCCGGCACCAGATCAATACCGAAATCAATGTCCCTGTCCGGCGGCATGCCCGACAGGTCTGCTGGAAACACATCAGGGAAATCCCTCACAACGGGAACCGAATCAATACTAGGAGTCTCAGCTCCAACATCCCTCACAAAGGCCAAATATGATAAACATCCCTTCTCAACCATCCGCTGGGCCTTTAAGAAAGAGATTACCCGGCTGGGTACATAATCGGTCGAACCACGCCACTCGACTCTCGGAACACCTGGCATAGCCAACATGACTATCTTTGCATGACAGTCCAAAATAGCATGAAACGGAGATAACCAGTCCATGCCCAGAATAACATCAAAGTCTACCATGCTCAAAAGCAATAAATAAATCCGGGTCTCCAGACCCCCAATAGTAACAAGACATGATCGATACACATGGTCTAAAACAATAGTATCACCCACCGGGGTAGATACATGCACAGGTAAGGCAAGACACCATCGGGTCGTACCCAGATGATGGGCAAAATATGAAGACACATAAGAGTATGTAGATCCAGGATCAAATAAAACAGAAGCATCCATGTGGCATACTGAGATAATACCTATAATAACTGCATCAGATGCAATGGCGTCTCTCCTGTCTAGAAGCACATAGAACCGAGCCTGACCACCACTAGGTCGATCTCCACCCCTAGGGCGGTCCCTAGCTGCCTGACCCCCATCCCTACCTGACTGGGATGGTGCTGAAGTGGATGAAGTAGAAGAGGAGGGCTGATCCCTCTGCTGAGACTGGCTACCATGACGTCGAGGACACTTCCTCCTCATATGGTCATACTCGCCACACTCGAAGCAAATACCAGATGCTGGAGAAGGGGATTGATGGGAACCCTCGCGCCGGAATGACCAGCCGCTGCGCCCTGCGCAGAAGAACCTTGAGCTGAAGGGGCATGTGAAGAGCTATGAGCTGGGAGGGCACTAAGTGAAGACTGGCCGTGCTGATACCCCTGGTGACCATATCCTGAAGATGCCCCACGATACTCGGGACGAGTCGATTGATGAGGCATGAAAGAACGACCTCTGCTCTGCTTAAACTGGCCCCTAGACGGAGCACTACTGAAGCAAATTAATCCTCGAGGACTCTTGGCCTCCCTCTCCTCTCTCTCCTGACGGCGAGCCGTCTTAATATCACGAGCAATATCCACAGCATCCTCGAAGGTATGGCCCAGAACCCTCTCTCGGGTCATCAAAATACGGATGGGATAGGTGAGTACATCCACAAATCTCCGTATCCTCTCCCGATCAGTCGGGACCATCCATGGAGCATATCGAGCCAACTCCGAAAATCTCACCTCATACTGAGTCACGGTCATATCTCCCTGACAAAGGTACTCAAACTGTCTACGCAGCTCCTCCCTCTGAGATTGCGGTACCCACTTCTCCAGAAAGAGAGTGGAGAACTCCTGCCATGACAAAGGCGCTGCGCCTCTCAGCCTACGCCGCTCATAAGCCTCCCACCAAGTGAAAGCTGCTCCAGAAAACTAAAAAGTAGTAAATGATACCCCGCTCGACTCCAAGATCCCTGCGGTCCGAAGCATACGTCGACACTTGTCGAGAAAACCTTGGGCATCCTTGCCCGGAACACCACTGAAAGTAGGAGGTGAAAGCATGCTAAACCTCTTAATACGACGCTCCTCATCGTCTGTCATGGCTGGAATCACATCATCCTGAACCGGGGCAACCTGCTGAACTAGGGAAACCTGCTGAACTAGTGGTGCCTCTAGTGTCTCCAAACCCTACACTACCTGCTCCGGCGTGCGAGCAGCGGGGGTCTGATTGCCTCTCCCAGCCTATGAAGTAGCTGCTGCAGTAGTGGCTGAGACGGCCTGAGCCAGGCTAGTGCAAACTGATAGAATCTGAGCTAGGGCCTCTTGAAGACCCGGAATCACAATAGGCACAGCTGGTGCCTGAATAGGTGCTGCTGGAGTCTCTACAATTGGAGCCTGCTCCTGAGCCGGGGCAACTGGTGGGTCAACAGGTGCTGCCCCCCGGCTCTGTCTCGACCACGATCGCGTCCACGGCCTCTGGTGGCCTCAGTAGGTGGTACAGGTGGTCGTCCGCCATGTCTGGTAGCATGGGTTCTCGCCATCTGCGAGTGAATAGAATAACAGAATTTAGTTCTCGGATCAACAAAGTTGCACGATAAGAATTCCAAGAATATGATGTTTCCTAAAGGTTCTGTAGCCTCACGAGGATAAATACAGACGTCTCCGTACCGATCCGCGAGACTCTACTAAACCGGCTCATGATTCGCGAGACCAAGTAACCTAGGCTCTGATACCGACTTGTCACGACCCCAACCCGGTCGTGATCGCGCCCAGCACACTACTAGGCAAGCCCGACCATTTATATCAATAACCCCGTTAATTAAACAGATGAAGATAAATATCATTTAAAACAAGAATCTGAAATACTGATAATAATGTAGAAAATCTAACAAAATACCAACACACCCTAACTAGGACCCGGTGTCACGACCATGAGCCTCTAATGACAGAATAATATCCTACTACAAAGTCTGTCTAATACTGATAATACGAAAATAATGGATAAAGATAGAGGGGAGAATCATCGGCTGCGTACGCCCTGCAGCTACCTCAAATACTCCCGGAAAGAACTCTGGATCAGTTGGAATCACTCAGCCTGAGACTGCCCTGGATCTGCACACAAGGTGCAGGGAGTAAAGTGAGTACTTCCAACTCAGTGAGTAATAAACATAACTAAAGTCTGAAAGAAAACATAGGAAATCTACAAAGCACTCTACATCTAGCAGTTCATATCTAATCCAGCGGAAAAAGCATACAATAACTAATACAGTCAAGAAATAATGCATGAAAGGATGCAACACATATAACGGTACACTCCAGTACCCGCTGCGGCATGCAGCCCGCTCCACTTATTTAACATCGACAGCGCTCACTGGGGGTGTGTACAGACTCCGGAGGGGCTCCTACAGCCCAAGCGCAATATCAGCCAGGTATTGGCATAAAATAGGCTCTCGGCCTCAATATCAATATATAATAATAGCTACGGCGTGTAGCCCGATCCATATCAAGGAAACATCCTCACTACTGGGTCCCCGACCCATCTCAATCAAATAAGTCCACAGCCAATCGGGCATGACATACTATAGGGATCTCAGCCCTCATATCCTTTTCATTTAAGGTTCATGTATAAAACACAGTTATTATATTGTTTTTAATATTTGAAAACATGACTGATAATTTATGTTATGCACACATGTGAGGAAAAACACATAAAGATCCCCTAAGGATTCTACAGGTCGGCACAAGGCCCCAAACACGGCAATAAGCCCAATCCATAGTGATAAAGTATGCGTCTCAATCACCCATAAAGAAGAAATCATACTCGAGATGGACCAAGTCTCAATCCCCAACCGTAACCGACCCCGCACTCACCGTAGAATGTGTGTCACGCCTCAATATAGCATCACGATGTGAAAGTTCGGGGTTTCAAACCCTCAGAGCAGCAGTTACATCAATTACTCACCTCAAACCGGCTAAAGAACTAGTCCACCAAGACTTTTCCTCTAGAATCAACCTCATCGCACGTCGAATCTAGTCAAAACCACAACGAATACATTAAAATAGGCTAATGGAACATAACCCAATTGAAAGAACTCGAAAAATACCCAAAAACACGAAGTTGGCAAAACCCGAGCCCCGGGCCCACTTCTCAAAAAATTATGAAATTCACATCACTGGAATCCTCGTCTCGCCACGAGTCTGTACATATAAAATTTATCAAAATCGATGTTCAAATGGGCCATCAAATCCCAAATTTACATTCCAAAAACCGAGCCCTAATCTTCAGTTTTTACCCAAATTTCAGAGAATTTAAGGATGAATCTTCAATTAAATGGTATTTCTAGGCCATAAGTCTTACCTCCGATCGATTCCCAGTCAAAACCCTCTAAATTTCTCGTCAAAAGCTCCCAAGGTTGCTTAACAATGGTGAAAAATAGACTTGGTTCGCGGATGAAATGTTTATAAACTTTCTGCCCAGCCCTGAAAATTCCTTCATCGCGTTCGCGACCATCACCTCGCGAACGCTTAGCGCAAAATTTTAAAAATTCAAAAACACTCTATGCGAACGCGACTCAAACGATGCGAACGAGATGCACAACAAACCTCTCTCACGCGAACGCGGCACCACCATCGCGAACGCGACGCTTTAACTGAACTGGGCTCCCAGGCCCTCTTACGCGAACACGTGGCCTCCTCCCCGGAATGCGATGGCTCACCTCACAGGCCTGCGCGAATGTGTTACCCTTCCCGCGAACGCGATCTACCAAATTCCATAACTACTCGAACGCGGCCATTGCTACGTGAACGCGAAGGAAAATTTCCAAACTCTCCAAATTACTCTACACGTTCGCATTACAGTCCACGTGAACGCACTGAAAAAATGTTCTGCAACACACAACAGTAAAAATCTGATATCTTCAAAAACCAAAAAGAGTCCGTTTGATCACCCAAAATCACCCCTAGGCTCCCGGGACCTCAACCAAAAACACCAACCTACTCCAAATTATCATACGAACTTGTTCCAATCATCAAAACACGTCCATCAACACAAAAAGCATCAAATCACAATGGATTCAAGCCTAAGTTAAACTAAAACTTCCGAAACTCACATTCGATTAAAAACCTGACCAAACGACGTCCGAATGACCTGAAAATTTGCTGACATATCCAAAATCACCTAACGAAGTTACTGCAACTCTTGAAATTCCATTCCGACCCTCGGATCAAAATCTTACCTATCAACCGGAATTCGCCAAAATTCAAATTTCGCCAATTTAAGTCTAAATCTATACCGGACCTCCAAATTCGATTCCGATCACACTCCTAAGTCACAAATCATCCCCCGAAGCTAACCGAACCACCAGAATTTGCATCCGAGCCCTCTAACTACATAGTCAACTTCCGGTTGACTATTCTAAAACAAGCTTTCTTCTAAGAGGCTAAGTGCCTCATTTCCAAATAAAAACCAACTCAATTCCACCCGATCAACTCAAATATCGATATTGAAACATAAAGAAACACAATGTGGGGAAAACGGGGTGGTAACTCACGTGACGACGGGCCGGGTCGTCACACTATCTCCCTCTGTTCTGTTTCTTTTTTATTTTTATTTTTTATTTTGGTTATTTCATTTGTGCTCCTTGTTTTGGTATGTCAATCAATGATATACCTTGAACATTTGAGGCTCACTTTAAAGTTGTAAGTAGGGCTCTTATTTGCCCTTTGTTAATCTTAGTTGGTACTGATTTATTTTTCATGAGTTTAGATGGTTACATTGTTGTCACATTCACTTGTTTGATAGCATTACTAAAATAACTGGTTGAAGAGCTATATGAGAATTATGCCTAGAAATTTAGTTTAGTAATGGTTGTTGTTTGTTTCTGATTTCTCAAGTTGAAAGTAGTTTGGAAGTTTGTTAATTAGCAAATCAAGTCTGACCTTATTTGGTGTTTTAAAAGGAAAACATGATTTGATTGAAAAGTGTAATTACTCATTCCCGAAATTGAAATTTAGATTCTTCCTGTTGTTAGTTTAGCAAAAATTGGGTTTATTTTCCATTGTTCATTCCAGATATATTCCTCCATAGCTTAGCGTGCAGTAGAGGGGTTTAGATTTGTCTCAGTTTTGTTTTGCTAATGGACGAGTACCTTTAATTTTGAAAGGATTTTTGGGGGTTTAATCTTGATTTTTATTTGAACTTCCTTATTTCAATCAAGCATTCACATTTTCTTTCCTTGGGCAAGTTCTGATGTCATGTGATATGGTTCGAATATGCTAGAATTGGCATACATAAGAATGTGATAAGAAATTATGATTAGCAAGTTGTTCTAGTGTCGAATGCTGTTACCTGAGAACTATGTGTTACTTGCCCTCATTGAATTAGCTTGGTTAAGTGATTTTACAAATCGGAAAGCGAGTTGGTAATCAAAATCAGATTCAAGCTGCTAACCTCACTGCCTATTTTCGTGTATTTGGGTCGATTAGCATTTGGACGCATGCATTTATTGGTCAGCCATTTTGGGTTCAAATTTTGCCCAATGTTAAATGCTTTTAGGCTCAATGGGCACCTAACCGTCTATTTTCCTTTGAAAATTGGGTTCACTAGATCCAAATTCGCAAGCAGTGGGAGTGGATCGAATGTATGGCTATTTATTAAAAAGTGGTTTTGATTTAGTTGCCCTTTTAATTTTGTGTTTTTTATTTATTTAGTAGGATTGGGATTTTAGTAAATAGTTAGAAGTTTCGCAAACCTCCTTGAATTAATTAATTGGATTTTCAAAAGTAGATGGGAGGGGAGCCATATTAGATGACACAAATAGTTTATGGCCCTCCGAGAATCAGTTTGAATTTCCTTTTAAAAATTGGAATTGAGGTGATCCGTGCCAAATAAAATCTAGAAAATTCATGGCCCTCATTTATTATTTGTGTTAAAATTCTTAGAGTTTGAGGCGCGCCATTTAGCAAATTTCCATGGCCCTTTCGAAGTTAAAAATGCGTAGTTGCTTTAGGCGCGTATTTTAACAGTATTACCTTCCAAAACTCGGGTGTGCATTTCATGTGACCCAAATCCAAATCTTAATAACGTTGAATAGATGTGTTTCGGATTGCGGGTGCATTTCATGTGACACTGTCCAAAGACATGTTTTAGACGACATTAAATCTTTTTTAAAATAAATAATAGCAGTTTTGAAGTAAAAATTCAAAAATATTTTTTAAAATCAAATAATTATGCCAATAATAATAGTTGAGCGACCGTGCTAGAACTACAGAACTCGGGAATGACTAACACCTTCTCCCGGGTTAACAAAATTCCTTAACTGGATTTCTGGTTCGCGGACTGTAATACAGAGTCAATCCGTTCTTCGATTCGGGATTTGATTCGGTGACTTGGGACACCATAAATCTCCCAAGTGGGGACTCTGAATTCTTTAAATAAATAAATCCCATTTCGATTGTCCTTTAATTGAAAAAACTCCCTTATACCCTTTCGGGTTTAGGAAAAAGGTTGTATGACACCTATCATTCATGATTCAGCATCCAGATAAGAACTTCATAGATCCCATTCCAGTGAAGATTCATTATCAACCAGCTTACTGTGCTCATGTTGAGGATGAAGCAGATGGAAAGCCTTGGTTTCACGACATCAAGGAATATTTAGCCAAAGGAGAATATCTAGAGCTTGCAAATGCTACTCAGAAGCGCACACTTCGAAGATTGTCCAATAATTTCTTCCACAACAAAGGGATCCTGTATAGGAGGACTCTGAATTTAGGGTTGCTAAGGTGTTGATGCAAAGGAAGCATCTAAGCTGCTAGAGGAAATTCATGCCGGGACCTGTGGTCCACATATGAACGGTTTTGTCTTAGCCAAGAAGATACTCCTGGCAGGTTATTTTTGGATATGGACTGCATCCAGTATGTCCGAAAGTGCTACCGCTGTCAGATCTGTGTAGACAAGATAAAGGTGCCTCCAATTAAGCTTAATACAACAAGCTCGCCCTGGCCGTTCGCCGCATGGGGAATGGATGTTATTCGACCAATCGGACATGCCGCATCAAAAGGGCATAGGTTTATCCTAGTAGAAATTGATTATTTCACCAAATGGGTCGAAGCTGCATCTTACAGAGTTGTGACCAAGAAAGTCGTGACAGACTTTGTCCGTGACCTTATCGTTTGTCGATTCGGGATTCCAGAATCAATCATTACTGACAATGGCTCCAATCTCAACAGTGATTTGATGAAAGCTATGTGTGAAACCTTCAAGATCAAACACAAGAATTCCACAGCTTACAAGCCTCAGATGAACAGAGTTGTAGAAGCCGCCAACAAGAATATCAAGAAGATACTGAGGAAGATGGTAGAAAAGCATAAGCAGTGGCAACTATCATTTGCTCTATTGGGGTATCGCACCACATTCCGTACATCGACTGGTGCAACTCCTTATATGTTGGTGTATGGTACAGAGGCAGTCATTCCCGCCGAGGTAGAAATTCCCTCCCTAAAGATCATACAGGAAGCAGAGCTCGATAATGCAGAATGGGTAATAAGTCGTTACGAGTAGTTGGCTCTTATAGATGGAAAAAGAATGCATGCGGTTTTCCACGGTCAGCTTTATCAGAACAGAATGACGAGAGCCTTCAACAAGAGAGTCAGACCAAGACGGTTCACACTAGGGTAGTTGGTGTTAAAGAAGATATTCCCACATCAAGATAAAGCCAAAGGGAAGTTCTCTCCCAATTGGCAGGGTCCATACATGGTTCATCGAGTTCTGACAGGAGGAGCCCTCATACTTGCAGAAATGGACGGAGAAGTTTGGCAAAAACCAATCAATGTAGATGTAGTCAAACGATACTATGTGTAACCGTTTGTGATTTCCATATGTAATTTGAACTACGTCTGACCTGATTCTCATTTCAGATGGGATATATAGGTAGCCTTATAGGTTCGGTCACAATTCAATACAATTTTCATTTCCCCTCGCAGTTGGAAATTGGGGTAGAATTTTGAGGAGGACCCTCAAATTTATGAAGTAACTTCAGCCGATCATCGCAAGAAACAATCAGAAGTATGAACCTATTAAACTGGGGCAAAATTTTGAGGAGAAACCTCAAAATTCCGCAGTAGGAGAAGTTGCAATGTCCCGAACCACGTCACAGTGATCGGTTCATCTAAAAAATATTTCTTAAATATATACGTATGTCATATCTTTAACAAACTCATGAATGTTTATTGTCGGAATTGCTTTGTTTAGCAACGCTACCCCAAGGATACCCACAGTATCACCAAATTAGAGCCAAACCAATCAAGCAAAGGCAGTGGGGACACGAACTAACCATTACCTTTACAAAACTCACGATTTTTTTTGGATGCAGGCACCCAAGTCAAAACTTTATATACTACGCACTCCTACCGCTCATGAATACAACTCTCGAAATTATCGCTTCACAACCACTACCCATATACAATATCCCCAATAGCCATAATATCACAATCAACAACCAACTATCAACCATTAGCTAAGAAATATTTTACTGTTCATCTTTCATCTTTTGCATAAGGCTACTATTATGCCTTTCGAGGTTAAGCTCTACCTCCGTTTGCATTTCTCGCATTGCATAAGGCTACTGTTCTGTCTTTCGAGGTTAAGCTCTACCTCCACTTGCATTTCCCGCATTGCATAAGGCTACTATTCTGCCTTCTGAGGTTAAGATCTCTCCACATGCATTTCCTGCATTGCATAAGGCTACTATTCTACCTTCCGAGGTTAAGCTTTACCTCCACTTTCATTTCCTGCATTACATAAGGCTACTATTCTGCCTTCCGAGACTAAGCTCTATCTCCATCTGCGTGGATGAAATATCGCCACTTCATTTAAATCCTGCATCGGCTGAAAGATCGCAACTTTATTTTCCGCATGGCGGAAACACTGCCATATTTTTATCTTGCATCGGCTGAAAGATCGCCACCTTCTGCATTTCATGGGCTGAAAGATTGACAAATTGTCCAAAGGCGTCATTGTTCGGTGGCACCATTTTCATAGCCCGAGAACGCCATGCAATGGCTTGAGGACCCCACTTTTATCTTTGTATAGCATTATTCAAAGGCATCATGGTTCGGAGGCATCATTCTCATAGCCCGAGAACATCATTTCATAGCCCGCAAATCCTTTATTATATGCTTCGTGGCCCAGGATATCATGGTCCGAGGACGTCATCCTAACCGTCGAAAGACAACATTCATGGTCCAACAGGAACTTGCACCATATTTAAATTTATGCACAATATATGCGCTCGTATTTTTTATTAGCAGGTAAACCAGTAAGCAATGGCCATTACAGTAGGAGAGATTCCGCTCCGGTTCCCGCAACCCTACTAAACTCATAACCACCACCCCAACCCGAATATCTCGTCCGTTCTTGAAAAGATCTCCATCGGCATGTTCCGCCGACGGATCCCAAACTACACACGGCCTGGTTCCTGTAAGACTAGGGATATGTAGGCAGATCAAGAACCAAAGCTCGGTCAATCGTTTCGATCCATTCCGTTCGGTCAAAATTAGCCATCATATATTTACCCGACAACTCTTCCATCCTTCCCCGGTAAAGATGGGCAGCTGTTGATACCCAATTTTTCCATATGTATTTTCTATATACAAAATACTTTCAATATAACATATATATGTATATATAAGAATACCTAAGGATTTTATTATTTGTTTCAATTTTTTAAGATTTTTAAAATCAATTTATTATCCATTTTAGTAGTACAAAAATCAGTAACTATTCCCAAAAAATATAACTTTGGTGAATAATTTATTTTATCCCCACCTTTACACCAAAATATTGTTAAGGTTATTTTTGTACATTTTTACAAATTTATTTGGTATTTTAAAAGCTAAATTGCATATAATTGCAATTCTAGTCTATTTTAAGTTTAATAGCATTTTAATTATAAAAATTGGCTCCAGCATTTTTAAATTAATATTTATGTGTTATTAAGACTCAGTACTTTTATTTTTTTTTTTATAAATTATTTTTACGAATTTATACAAATAAAAGGGAAAACTAGCTATTTAACATTTAGCCTCATTTCTTTGCAATTTCAGCCTGCTTACATTTCAATTTTAGCCCTCAATTGACCCAATCCTAACCCCAATTGGACTGGCCCAATTCCAATTTTATACGTACCCTTAACCTATTTATTAAACCCGCCCGAAATGTCTTTCAATCCAGGCCGTAAATCATTTTGATCAACGGCCAAGATCAACCCTTACCATTTTTAATTCCCAAACCATACCCTAATCCCCTACTTCGTTTAGTCCGCCACCCTTGAATACTCTCCACTCTCAAAACTCTATCGAAGGTTCTTCGGAAACCTAACCGTCTCCGACCCGTTTCGACCGTACTTTCACCGGAATCCATGGCTTCTCAGGCCATGGATGGTCTGTACTCACCCCCTCCACCACTAGACCATGGGTGTTCGAAGCTTTGAGGTATGACCTCGTTGGTTCTCTTTTAAACCTTCTCAGATCTATGGTTCTATGGCCTCTGCAGCCATGCTCAGGCGTATTCAAGCATTAGGTGCCTATTTCCAACCTCATCCGATTCTAGATCGGAGTTTCTTCCAAGCATTTCTCATTTCTAGGGTTTCTCTGAAATCTTAGGCTATTAGAGGTTTTTCTTTTTTTTTCTTAGGTCTCTGATATATTTGTTTTCTACTGGATATGTAAATTATTTTCCCCAATCTCTCTTTCAAAAATTGCTTCTCTTCATTTTTAGGGTTTCTGAAAGGTTTTCGAAATATCTTTTTGATTCTTTTCTTTATGTGTGTTTGTCTATATTATGCTTGTGTGTTTTCTTTTCTACCACACATATGTTGTTCTACTATTTTCTTCCTACTATTATACTATGCCTTTAGACTAGGCTCGCATGCCAATCTTTGTTATGAACTTCTATCTGTTCTTTGCTATATTTTTTTAGTATTCTTCTACTATATGTGTCCGTACTGAGTTCTTAAGTTTGTTTGCCTTTACTGAACTTCTGTGTGAGTTCTAAACATGCTTCCTTACTGGTTCTTAAGTTTATATCACTTCTTCTCTATTTTGAACTGGCTTAAGTTCCGAGTTTTTCTCAAACATGTTCTTTGTGCTTTCAAACCTGCTATCATGTCTGTTGGTTTCTCATGAGTCTTTGAAAGAGACCTCTGAGTCTGTTTTAATGGCTTACCTTCTCACCTGTATCTGATTCGAGTTAAAACCCTAGGATTTGGGGTTTCCTTGGCAAGTTCGATTTTGTGTTTGGATTGGGGTTTTACTTTGAAACCCTAAACTCTCAGACTCATTTTGAGTCTATTAATTTGATTGGAACCTTTTTATGACTGTTTCTATGATAGTCTTTTCTAATAAGCATGGCAACTCCTTCTTGTTTGATATTCGTATGCCTTATATATGAGAAATTCTTCTTTCAAAAAGGTTTTGCTAATTATGATTGATTCTGAATTCCTTTTAGTAAGGTTTGATTGGTTGTTATTGTTTTTCCTTAAGTAAAACCCTTTCCTCTCTTTTCCTGACTTGGTTCATTCGAGCAAAGCCTGCAATTTTGATTTTACAGACTATTTGATTGATTCCCTTTCCTTATTTTCACAAACTGTGTACCACTGCACTTTTTCCTTAAATAGACTCCTATGTACGACCAAGGTTAGGACTATGGGAGGCGACTCAGAGCATTTTCCGATTTTTATGGGATTACACCAAGGTTTTGCGCTTAGACCGTTCCTATTTTCCTTGGTGATGGACGCTTTGACACACCATATTCAAGGGGATGTGCCATGGTGTATGTTATTTGCTGATGACTTATTTCTAATTGATGAGATGATGTTCGGTGTTAATGAGAGATTGGAGGTTTGGAGACAGACCCTCGAGTCTAAGGGTTTCAAGTTGAGTAGGTCTATGACAGAGTACCTGGAGTACAAGTTTAGCACTGAGTCAAGGGAAATAGGCAGGGACACGAGACTTGGGTCACAGTTCATCTCGAAGAGAGATTTCTTCAAGTACCTTGGGTCGATAATTTAGGGGGATGGTGAGATCGACGAGGACGTCACTCACCGTATAGGGGTGGGCTGGATGAAATGGAGGCTTGCAACTGGAGTTTTGTGTGACAAGAAAGTGCCACTGCCACTCAAAGGTAAGTTCTATGGAGCTGTGGTTAGACCGGCCATGTTGTATGGAGTAGAGTGTTTGCCGGTTAAGAACTCCCATATCCAGAGGATGAAGGTAGCAGAAATGAGGATGCTGAGGTGGATGTGCGGGCACACTAGGATAGACAAGATTAGGAATGAATATATTCGGAAGAAGGTGGGTGTGGCCCCTATGGATGACAAGATGCGGGAAGCAAGGATTAGATGGTTCGGGCACGTTCAAAGGATAAGCCTTGATGTGCCAGTAAGGAGGTGCGAAAGGTTGGCAGTGGTGGGTATGAGAAGAGGTAGAGGGGCCTAAGAGGTATTGGGGGGAGGTGATCAGGCAGGACATGGTACGTCTGCGGATTTTCGAGGACATGGCCCTTGATAGTAAGGTCTGGCGGACTAGCATAAGGGTTGTAGGCTAGGGGGTAGTAGTTCTTTCCTTACTTCGTTCCGAGGGTGAGCCGGGGCTGGATTAGGGTAGAGCTTAGATAGCTTGCAGTTTAGGCTGAATACACTCTGTACTTGCTGTTTACTTTGGCCCTCTAGTTACTATTATTGCATGTCTTTCATCTTTTAGTTGTTATGCTTTCATTACTATTACAGTTGCTACTGGAATTACTAATGAGTTGTCTTTTTCTCATTTTCTTTTTCTCTGAGCCGAGGTTCTTTCAGAAACAGCCTCTCTGCCCTATCGGGTAGGGGTAAGGTCTGCGTACACATTACCCTCCCTAGACCCCACCTGGTGGGATTTTACTGGGTAGTAGTAGTTGTTGTTGTATTTACCCTTTTTGTGTTACCTTGGAAAAGATTTCAATCAAATTCTTTCCTTAATTGTCTTCTACCCATTTGAAATTAGAATCCCTTAACTAAAGGGAGACTTTATATGATTGAGCGTAAAACTATTTTCTTACCTTTTTCTTACTTGCCTTCTACACTATAAAAAGGGACTACCCTTCTGCACTTCCAGGGAGACACAATTGAATACTCTTTAAGACAACTTCGAATTTAATACTTTTACACACCTTTATCTTACATTACTCACCTCGCAATCTCAATTTCAATACTTTCACATTCGCATATGTGTTTCTTTTGGCTGTTTGCTTGCAATTTGGGCTTTACTACTACATTTTCTCTGCTTATTTATGAAAATGGTATGTCCTAATTTAGTTTCAGCCATCACACCAATGTGTTTATTTATAGCTTTTGCAATCCCATTTACTTTACTGTCCATGCTCAGTGATCAATCTGTATGTTATTCTCTTTGCACCTGCTTTTTGCTGTGAATCCTATACCCTAATTCCCCTCTATGTGTTTGAGTTAAGGTTCAGGCATGGCAGTATCCAAATTGCTGCTCATGTTTGGACCTGATACTTAATGGATCCTAACTCCCAAACAAATAGGGCTAACAGGATGGTTATGGATGTGCCAGCATTCCCAATTGTTGGGTATGGCCACCAGCCTGCCATGGCCTTCCCAGAATCCCCTCTATTGCACTTACACTCATTCCTAGTTTCTATGTTCTGCCACCCTCCTATGAGCCTTGCTTTGGGACCTTGAGTTCCCTCTGAACTTGGACATTTGAGGGTTGTCCCTTCCACATTGAACTTTAATTCTGCAACATATTTGGGTGTAAGCACTGCCCAGAGTTCATGAAGCTCCTGGGAAGCTCCTGGGAACTCTGACACACCCAAAAATGAGAAAGGCTTTGGAAATCAGATCTTTGGAGTTGGTCTGGAGTTTAAATTAGGCTTTCCTTTGTTGTACTTTAATTTCTGATGTAATTTTATTTTTGTTTATTTATTCTGGGTTGCAATAATTTGTAATAACTTATGTGAGTTTGTAGTGAAAAGGGGATGGTCACTCATGTATGCATGTAGGTAGACACCATGTTCTTAGGTATCTATTCGTGCAATCACATCCTGCTTTTAACTTATGCATTTTATATAGAAATACTGCCTATAGTTTTGACTTATGCATTTCATATAGAAATCCTGCCTATAGTTCTGCACTCATGCATTTCATATAGAAGTCCTGCCTATAGTTCTGCACTTATGCATTACACATAGAAATCCTGCCTATAGTTCTGCACTTATGCGTACATAGATACCATGTCTTTAAGGTTCTGCACTCATATAGATACCATGCTTTTAAGGTTCTACACTCATATAGATACCATGAGTGTAGGCTTTTGCACTCTTGCATCATATAGACACCTGTCTATAGGATTTTTTAAATTCTGCGTTTACATCCATCATTAGGCAAACAATTTATAGGTTTAAATAACAAAATTGCATTCTAGATACCATGCCTATAGGACTCTTGCATTTCTATAAACGTTTTTAAAACCAGTCACGCTTAGAAATCATGTCTATAAGGGTAATCAACTGACTCTGAATTGTTTACAAGCCTAAAATCTGTAATATCGATACTCAATATCTGCAAAACGTATGTTAGTCTATAATCAGCAAGCTTTCTTTAACATTAGTATACTTCAGCATTGCTAGATATCATGCCTATAGGTCTCGCCTAGGCAAGACATTAGGTAATTAATTAACTACACCAGTCTTTAATAATTACAACCAGCAGGTAAGCCTAATTTAGACTTCTTATCTGAAAATATGTGATAAATCAGCCATGCCTTGACGTTTTAAGTTTAATTAAAGACCTAGTCAGTATCTAAAAGATGTGCTAAAACTATATGTTCTTCTGTTGTAAGGAGGTTTTTCTTGATACTTGTTTGTTTATGTGCTTCCCAATGCTTGTCATATCTGTTTTGATTGTCACCTTAGAATTTTATCCTTTTAAACTCTGAAAGCCAATTCTCCCTCCCTTTAGGACAAATAGCCCCTAATACCTCCGGGGTTGATAGGATTGGGATGGGTTATAGCATGCAATAAGTAACAAGACCATTCCTTGATTTAATACCTTAACAAGGTGGGTAAGGGTAGATATGGATATGATGACCACGCGATAACACCACGTGTATAAACGGTTACCGAATGTTGTATGGGGTGATCCATGTTATTTATAAACCTAGGACCCCCCACCCTTCTTTACTTGTTTACTTTTTCTTCAATGTTTTAAAAGGTTGTTAGTTTTTTAGATTCTTTATATTTTCTTTTACTTCGATTACTTACACCAATTATGCAGAATCTCCCCTCTACTTGTCTGATTTTCAGTATTGTTTACTTCCCAAAACTTCCGCCTGTTTCACTTCTGTTTTTTTATTACTCGCATCAATTATTTGACCCATTCCCCTTTACTTGTATATTTTTTTTAAAAAAATTATGAAATTGCCTACTTCAAAATTTCAGCATTCTTTTAATTTTTGTACTTCAGTTGTTTGCAACCGTTATGTGAAAGCTATCTTGTTTGCTTGTTTGCTTGTTTACTTGTTGTTATACTTAAACCCACAATTGTAGCATGGTCGAGAACCATATTAGTGGATCTTGAGGGGTGCCTAACACCTTCCACTCGGGATAATTTCAAGCCCTTACCCATTCTCTGGTTTTCTAATTTAATTCATTTTCTACTGTCCTAATGCGCTTAATCAATAGGTGGAGACTCTTCTAAATTGCAACCCAATTCCCAAAAGGAAAAGAGTTATCCGTCCAAATGTCATAAACCCAATTTCGAGAGAAAAAAAGGGGCATCGACAGGCACGGTAGCCATATTTCATATTCCACACATTCATTTATTTCCTTTTATGGATCATCATCATAAATATCAATGTATAGAATATTCCAAAAATCACAACTTTGGGCATTAGTAATGAAGACTTTAAACAAAATAGATTTCTTTCTAAGAAATGGAGTAAAATTATTGATAGTTGATGCGCAAATTAAAATTATAAACAAGTAACACACCATTTATTCTTGAAATACTCTTTTGTAAAAGGGGGCAATACCCAATTTCCACTCACGAATATGTAAGAAGGCAAAACACATTGAAATTACTTACAAAGTATGGCATTAGTTAAAACAATCACATATAGGCATGACTTGAGTACATAAGCTTTTAGGCAATTCTATTTTGGAAGTCATTTTAAAACAGTTGAATCAAGACTTATTTCTTAGCCTTTCTCACATCATCTACTATTATTGGCACCACTATCCACAAGTATAAATTTCATTCTTGGAAATTTGCCACACTCTATATCCCTAATTCACTTATTTCATTTTTAAGCATCTTTATAGATTATCAACAACAAGACATTTTCAATCAATACTTTAAGTACACACATGGGCAATTAAGAGTCTTAAGCATATGGATATTTTATAACACAATTTGGCATACTAGCTTTCATTTGAATCACGACTCAAATCCATAACATTTTAATACGTAACCCATACTTTGAGCATATATCTTTCAACATAAAGCTCATTCGAAATAGTCAAGTTTATAAGGGATAACTCAGAACATAGGAATTAGGAACTTGAGCTAACTATGCTTGAAACATACAGGAACATTATGGAATTCAATTCTAAGAGAGAAATTTTAGCCAACATACCTCGCTTGAGCTTTCATTTAGTTACTACAATATTTCAAAAATCCTAGAAATCTCAATCTATTTTGAGATATAACAAAATTTAACCATAATTAGAGTGATATTAACAGTTTCAGCTCATTTGAGCATTTATCAAACACTAGATGTGCAAATTGGTTACAAGGTTCTTCAACAAGATTTCCTTCACTTAACAACCCATTCCTTACCCATTTGAGCTCAACAATCTTCGCAAAAACCTTATTGGTACATGTATGTATACATAATATCCTCACATCAAAGAATCATACTCCCAATCACTTATATTTTTACCTAGAACTCGAAATTGAAGACTGGGGTTAGAACACTTCCTCTTGGATGAAGATCTTGTGAGATTTCCTTGTTAGATTTAAAAGCTTGGGCAAAATCTTGATGAACAAAGCACTTAAGCTTCTTCCTCTCTCTAGAACACTCTCACTTCTCTCTAAAAATATAAGATTTTTTCTCCAAAATGAGCTTCAAGGGCTATTTATCGAAGTTGGGTCGAGTTATAAAAATTAGAAAATGGACTCTCCAAACTCAAGTATGCGATCGCATAATCGATCTCACAATAGATATGCGGTCCGCATGAAAAAGAGATTGACCAGAGCAAAAGGTAAGTAGAAGGAGCTCCTTCCTGAAGTCCTGTAGGCATACCGTACAACATTAAAATCTAGCACTAGGGCCACCCATTTTTATTGGTCTAAAGAGCCAAATCCTTAGTAACAATAGATGTGGGAAAACCAAGGCTCAGGTTCCAATATGTAGTAGAAGATCCAAACAGCAAGGCAATAACATGAGCATGGTACTATTGGACGAAAGGCAGGCTTCCCTGGTCTGGATGGCCGCCTAGAACCAGCAAATAAAAAGGTATTACAACCAAAGATCTAGCGTTTGACACTTTAAAGTCGGAGACTTGGCATTGAGGAAAGTAAAATTATACACCAGGAACCCAAATGAGTGTAAGTTGGGACTGAACTGGGAAGGACCATATCGAATTGTTGAAATAACCGACAAAGGCTCATACAATCTCGAAACGGGAAGCGGTGTACAACTACCGAACAACTGGAATGTGGAATATTTAAAGCGGTACTACTACTAAGGTACGAACTCAATTAATCTTTAATCATATTATAAATCGGACTAACATTTGCAGGTATACGACCAAGGATGGTTGTGACTATTAGGTCGAAAAGCACGCATTGCACTCTTTTCGCTTTGAAGTGGTTTTGTCCCAAAATGGATTTTTCGGCTAGGTTTTTAATGAGGCAACAGTAAGTCGTGCTAACTTATATTTATGGACCTGTACCAAACCAGAGTCAACAATTGTTCGCTTCAGGTCAATAATATCCACACTCACGAGTTCGACCTCGAAGACTAGAGGCCATTACCCTCAGATTAAGGTCTTTAGCAAGGTAGAAACTAAACTTTGTATACTGAAAGCTAAGGCTTGGTGGTTAGGATTCATTGTAAGGGCCAAATGGTTATATGATTCATGCCCACGTAGTCCACTCTAGCCATGACACAAGTTTATACGTGCTTTCGATCGTGTACCTTGCATACTAAGAAATGAAGGAAATTTCAGCATTGCTATTACGCGAAAACCTGCTTTGAACTTAGCGTAGATAGCCTAAGGCATTGTAAGTAGACCACAAACGAGGTTTTTACCCGAACTCAGATGGTATCCCGTGATCAAGCCCATATGGGTGGAGTTTAAATACTCATTTCTTTGGAGCTTAACTTCTTCTTGGTGGAGATCCTCGAGGTCGGATACCACCTCGGGATTTGTAATAATGTTGTTAGCTTCCTGGAGTCTAACTTCTCTTGGTAGATATCCTCGAGGTCGGATACCACCTCTGGATTGGTGATAATGTATTTGGCTTCCTGGAGCCTAACTTCTCTTAATGTAGATCCTCGAGATCGTCTACCACCTCGGGATTGGCGATAATGTTGATGACTTACTGGACCCTAACTTCTCTTGATGGAGGTCCTCAACGTCGGGTACCACCTCGGGACTTGTAACGATGCTGCTGGACTTTTAGGTAGGTGGGTCATCGCCACTTTTTCCATATATATAGGGTCATTTTTGCCCCTTTCGAGATCCCGTTATTTTAAGTGGTTACTTTTCCTTTTCTGTGTTGAGCATTTCGTTACAGTAGTGCTAACGTTCTTGCATAAATTCCTGCTTTAGTTTTCTAATTTGCAACCTCGATGACTACTATATCGGGTTATTTCTGGTAGAGGTGGGAGAGTCCGGCCTCCGGTATCCATGACCAATCGAGAGCGTATCCTCAAAGATTGCTTCTTTGATAAGAGAAAAGCACCTTGGGTCAGCGAAAAAAGACTGTGGCTGGGGGGAGAAAGTAGCGTTGTAGATACTTTCCTCAGATGAGGGTATCACGGATCGTGCCGATGAATTTTTGAATGTGCCCACGTATTCCTTCACACTAGGCCCCCTTGATAGGGTTGTGCTAGATTTCTGTTCAAAGTATCGGGTTACCTTGGCACAGATCCATCCGTCATTTTGGCGCGTAGTGCTGATGAAGAGATTTTTTGTGAAGAAGGCGGGGCTTGACTTCACGCTCAGTCATCTTATCAGGCTGTACCGTCCCTTTTGTCATCGGGGCCTGTTAACCTTGCGATGCCGATCTATCGATGCCCCCTTTTTCTAAAGGAGAAATTAGGTTTATGACATTTGGGCGGACAACTCTTTTCCTTTTGGGAATTGGGTTTGAGATTTAGAGTCACCACCTAATGATTAAAGTGCATAAGGATGCTAAGAAGGGTTTGAGTTGAAGAACCAGAGTTTGGGTAAGGTCTAAAAATTATCTCGGGGAAAAGGTGTTAGCCCCCCCCCCCCAAGATCTACTAGAGTGGTTCCCAGCCATGCTACAATTGTGACTTTAAACGTAAACAACAAATAGACATACAAGACAACTTTCACATAACGATTACAAACAAAGGGAAGTGTAAAAGTTAAGTAAACATGTTGAAGTTTGGGTATAGGCTATTTCATAATTATTTAAAAGAAAATAATATACAAGTACATGGGAAGGGGGTTAAATAATTGATGCAATTAATCAAACAAAGAAGTGAAAGGGGCGGAGGTTTTTGGGGAAGAAAATAGTGCTGAAAACCAGACAATTAAAAGATTTTGTGCCTAATAAGTCAAAGAGTTAAAGAAACTAAACATCTTAAAAAGTTCTGGAAAAAGGGAAGTGAACAGTAAAGAGGAAGGGGGTCCTAGGTTTATAAATAAGTGGTATCACACCACACAACACCCGGTAGCCATTTATACACGTGGTGTTTTCGCGTGGTCATCATATCCATGTCTACCTTTTTCCACCCTGTTAATGTACTAAATCGTGGAATGGTCTCGTTACATATTGCATGCTACTACCCGCCCCAATCCTATCAGTCCTGGAGGAGTTGGGACTACTAATCCTAAAGGAAAGGGATCTTGGCTTTTCAATGTTTTAAAAGGACAAAAATCTAGTACGACAAACAAAACACGTAGGAGCAGTAAAAGGGAAAACACATAACAGTTAAAGGCTCAAACATGCCTCCTCACTTAAAGAAGCAAATTGTATAGCATGACTTTCAATACTGGTTATAGTCTGAATTAAATTTAAAGCGTTAGAACATGCTGATTTATCACATATTTCTCAGATGAGAAGTCCGAATTAGGCTTTGTTTAGTTGTAGTTTATCAAGGACTGACGCAGTTCATTAATTACCTACTGGTTTGCCTAGATGAGGCCTATAAGCATGATGTCTAACAATGCAGAAGTTGTACTGATTTTAAAGAAAGGTTACTGGTTTTATAATCAAAGCTCTGCAGCTTTTAAACTATCTTGCTACTGATTTTAAACTCATAGGTGAAATAGACGAAGCTGATCAACTGATTACATCCTATAGGCATGATTTCTAAATGTTGTTGGTTTTAAGATGACTACATGAGTGCAGGAGTCCTATAGGCATGGTATCTAGAATGAAGTTAATTATTATTAAACCTTTGATTATTTGCCTAATGATAGACGTATATGCAAAGGTGCAGAAACAAAACTACAAGCATGATTTCCATATAAAGAGACTTATAGGCATGGTCTCTAGTAATGAAACAATCTTATAGGCATGATTTCTAATGCAATAATGAAACAATCTTATAGGCAGTATTTCTAAATGTAGTGTGTAACTTATAGGCAGCATTTCTAAACACGGAAACTTATAGGCAGGAGTTCTACATATTATTCATGAATGCAGAAACTTATAGGCAGGAGTTCTATGAATGCAGAAACTTATAGGCAGGAGTTCTATATGTTATGCGTAAATACAAAATAGTAATCCCTATGAGCATGTTGTCTACCTATATGCATACATAAATGACCCTCCCTTTTCACTAGAACCCATAGTTATTACAAATTATTACTGACCCAAATGAATCAAGAAAGATAAAAAAATTACATCAGAAATTCAAGCTACAACCAAACAGCCTAATTCAGACTCAAGGTCTAAGAATATGAGATAAAACAACTTCCAGGATCACTTTTCCAAGACCTTTCTCTTATTTGGGATGTGTCAAAGTTTCCTAAGGACCACAAAGGGCTTGGGGCAGTGCTTGCACCCAAAATACATTGCAGAATGAGATTATAGTGCAGTGTGGAATGGCCAACCCTCAAATGTCCAAGTTCAAAGGGAACTCAAGGTCCCAACGCAAGGCTCATAGGAGGGGGTATAACTTAGAGTCTAAGAGTAAGTGTATATGCAATAGAGGGGAATTAGGGAGTCCAGGGTAGGCTAGTGATCATTCTCAGCAATCAGGAATGCTGGCATACCCCTGACCAGCCTGTTAGTCAAATCTTAGGAGTTAGGATCTATTGAAGATCAAGTTCAGAACTGACCAGTAATTTGGATACTGCTAGGCCAAAACATTAACTCAGAACCATAGAGGGGAATATGGGGTAGGGATTCACAGTAAAAGCAAATGCAAGGAAAGAACATACATAGTTTAATCACTGAACATGAACAACTAAGTAAACAAGAATGATGAAACTATAAAAGTAAACACATAGAGGTGAGGTAGAAAAATTAAATCAGACATACCAGTTTTAGGGAAAACAGGTTAAAAGAAACAGTAATCTTGAAAAGCCAATTTGTAAGCAAGCAGTTCCAAAAGATCTCAGAAAAGCAGTGTGTTGAGAGAGTATTGAACTCAAAGCAGTATTGTAAGTGTGTAGGTTGAACGTAAAAGCTTGAGGTATTGAACTCGAAGTGTCCTTAAAAGTGCAGGAGGGTAGTCCCTTCTATTGTGCAAAGATGCAAGTAAGAAAGGTAAGAAAATAGTTTGCAATCAATCACATAGAATTTCCCTTCAGTTAAGGGATTTGATTTCCAACGGGTAGAATACAATTAAGGAAAGAGATTTGAAAAAATATTTTCCTAGCAGTATAATAAAGGGTAAGTACATAGAAGATTTAAGGCAATAAACCAATAGTACACGATTTGTAAAAAAGGAAAGGGAATCAACTAGTAAAATCAAAGTTTCAGACTTTTACTTGAATGAATCAAGTCAGGAAAGGGGTAAAGAAAGGTTCAATTAGGGAAAATCAGTAACAATCAAGTAAACATAATTAAAAGAATTCGAAATCAATTAGTAGTTGGAAAAACCCTTTCAAAGTAGAGTCCTTATATATAAAGCATGCAAATGTGAATCAAGAAGGGATTGTCAAATTATTTAGAGTCTAATCAAAGAAAAGTTCAGAATCATAAGCAAAAAGAGGCACAAGTCCAATTTGTAGACTCACAATGAGTCTGAGAGTCCAGGGACCCAAAGTGAAACCCTAACTCGAACACAAAATCAAAATCGTCAAAGGAAACCCCCAAATCCTAGGGTTTCAAAATTGAATCAGACATGGAGGTGAGGAAATAAGCCATTTGTTTCAGAGCCTCAACAAAATAGATATGATAACATGTTTGAACGACAAAGGAAGAAAACTCATGAAGAACATATTTGAGAAAACTCGGAACCTAAACAAGTTTAGAAGAAGGAGATAATACAAATTTGAACACAAGTAGATGAAGCATGTAAGAACATGCACATAGTCCAGTAAACAAAAATCAGTTAACTTAACGGTAAACACATGTAAAAGAGTAATGAAAACATAGCAAAGAATAACAGAAGTAACATGTATAGTAGAAAAGAAAACGTATAATACAGTACATGCATAATAAAAAGAAATCACACGAGCAGGGTATGGACAAACACACATAAAGCAAAGAAGAAGAAAAATCAGAAAGATTTTTTCAAAAATCCTTTAAGAAACCCTAAAATTGGAGAGAAACGATTTTGAAAAGAAACTTTTGGGGAAAACATTTTAGATGGTAAGAAAAACATAGATACAATATAGATCTAAGCAAACAACAGTGATAGAACCTCGAATAGCTTAGGGTTTCGGAGAAACCCTAGAAATGAGAAAGTCTTGGAAGAAGGTCCGATCTTTAGTCGAAGAGGCTGAAAAATTAGGCTCCTGAGTCTTGAATACGTCGGAGCATGGTCGGAGAAGCCATGGAATCAAGGATCGGAGAGGATCAGAGGGAGAACCATCGAAGTCAGCTTTCCAGACCTCGAATACCCAAGGTCTGATGCTGGAGAGGGTGTGTAGAGACCATCCATCGTCTGGGAAGCCATGGATTTCGGTGAAAACATGGTGAAACAAGGTAGGGGGAGGCTAGGGTTTTAGAGAGTTGTTGAGAGGATTTTGAGAGGGTTTGGGATTCAAGGGCAGCTGATAGAGAGAAATGAGGGAACTAGTGTAGTTGTTTAGGTCTAATTATGGTAGGATAGATAGGGACCCTTAATCTCAGAGATCAACGGTCCAGATCAAAAGGGGCTTGGGTCGGGTACTTTGAATGGGTTATTAGTTAGATTAAAATTGGAACTGGGCCAATTTAATTGGGGTAGAACTAGGTCAATTTAAGGGCCATAATTGAAATGAAATGGAGCTGTAATTGAAATGAACTGAGGCTAAATATTAAATAGCCAATTTTACCCTTTTTATTTATAAAAAAATAGTAAAATGATTTTAAAAACATATTTAAAAGAACTGACCCAATTAATAATATATAAATATTAATTTAAAAATGCTGGAACCAATTTTATAATTATTGAAATGCTATTAATCTTAAAATAGGCTAAAATATTGTATGTAATTTAGCTTTAAAAATATCAAATAAATTTGTAAAAATATAAAAAAATTACCTTAACTATATTTTGGTGTAAATGTGAGAATAATATAGGTTATTCACCAAAATGATAATCTTTGGGAATAATTATTAGATTTTATACTGCTAAAATAGATAATAAATTGATTTTGAAGATCTTTGAAAATTATGTAAAATACCAAAATACTTGGGTATGCTTATATATGTATGTACATGCTATTTTGAAAGTATTTTGTATATGAAAATTATATAGGAAAAAATTGGGTATCAACAACTGCCCCTCTTTACCAGGAAAGATGAAAGAGTTGTCGGGTAAAGATATGATGGGCAATTTTGACCGAACGAAATGATTTGAAGAATTTTGGCCGAGATCTGGTTCCTGAGATGCCTACATATCCTTGGTCTTACAAGAATCAGGCCGTATGTAGTTCAGAATCCGTCGGTGGAACATGCCAATGGAGATTTTTTCAAGAACGGACGGGATATTCGGATTGGGGTAGCGAGTTTAACAGAGCTGCGGGAACTGGAGCGGGATTGCTCCTGCTGAGATGGCCATTGCTAGCCGGTTTACCTACAAATAAACAACACAAGCGCTGATGTTGTGCATAAATTTAAACATGATGCAAGTTCCCGTTGGATGTTGTCTTTGGACGATGACGTCCTCAGACCATGACGTCCTGGGCCATGAAGCGTATGATAAAGGATTTGTAGGCTATGAAATGATGTTCTCGGCCTAAGAGAATGATGCCTCTGAACCATGATGCACTGGAATAATGATATGGAAGAGATAAATGAGTCCTCAGGCCATGGCATGGCGTTCTCGGGCTATGAAGATGGTGCCTCCGAACAATGATGCCCTTGGACAATTTGGCGATCTTTCAGACCATGAAATGCAGAAGGTGGCGATATTTCAGCCAATGCAAGATTTAAATGAAGTGGCGATATTTCAGCTGATGTAAAATTTAGATAAAGGTGGCGATATTTCAGCCGATGCGGAATTTAAATAAAGGTGGCGATATTTCATCCGTGCACAATGTAAATAAAATGGCGATATTTCAGTCGATGCAGGGTTTAAATGAAGTGTCCATATTTCAGCTGATGCAGGATTTAAATAAAGTGGCAGTCTTTCAGCCGATGCAAGATTTAAATGAAGTGGCGATATTTCAGCCAATGCAAGACATGAATAAAAATGGCGATATTTCAGCCGATGCAGGATTTAAATAAAGGCGGCGATATATTAGCCATGCAGATGGAGGTAGAGCTTAACCTCGGAAGGCAGAATAGTAGCCTTATGCAATGCAGAAAATGCAGATGGAGGTAGAGCTTAACCTCAGAAGGTAGAATAGTAGCCTTATGCAATACAGAAAATGCAAGTGGAGGTAGAGCTTAACATGAGAAGGTAGAATAGTAGCCTTATGCAATGCAAAAAATGCAGATGGAGGTAGAGCTTAACCTCGGAAGGCAGAATAGTAGCCTTATGCAATGCAGAAAATGCAGATGGAGGTAGAGCTTAACCTCGAAAGGCAGAATAGTAGCCTTATGCAGTGTAAAAAAATGCAGATGGAGGTAGAGCTTAACCTCGAAAAGCAGAATAGTAGCCTTATGCAATGCTGAAAATGCAGATGGAGGTAGAGCTTAACCTCGGAACGCATAATAGTAGCCTTATGCAATGTAGAAAATGTGAACAGTAGTAAAATTTCTTAGCTAATGGTTTGATAGCTGATAGCTGATTGCAATATTGTGGCTGCCGGAGATGTTGCATGCCAATAGCAAAGGTGAATAGGTGATCGTTCTAAGGGTCGTATTCCCAAAAAGTATGAGTGTCTCAATGTATTTGGTGATTTGCAACTTGGGTGCATGTATCAAAAGATAAATGGTGAGTTTGTAGAGGGGAAAGGTTAGTTCGTATCCTTGTGGACTTCGCTTGTCCTGCTTGGCTGTATTTTTAGTGATGTTATGTATCATCGGGGTAGCATCGCAAAACAAGCAATTAGATAATACATATGTATGATTTAGTAAAGTATAACATAATTGTATAATTGAAAATAATTTTTCTTTAGATGAACCGACGACTGCGACGCGGTTCAAGACATTGCAATCTCTTTTGCTTCGAAATTTTGAGGGTCCTCCTCAAAATTCTGCCCTAGTTTACTGGGTTTCTGCTTCTGACGGCTCTTGCGATGATCAACTGAAGTTACTTCGGAATTTTGAGGGTCCTCCTCAAAATTCTGCCCCAATTTCCAATTGCAGGGGAAAATGAAAATTTTATTGAATTGTGACCGAACCCATAAGGCTGCCTACGTATCCCTTCTTAAACGAGAATCAATTCAGACGTAGTTCAAATTACATCATATAGGGAAACCAAAAGATTACACATAGTAACGCTTGATTGCATCAGAGTTGATTGGTTTTGGCCAAACTTCTCCATCCATTTCTGCAAGTATGAGGGCTTCTCCTGTTAGAACCCGGTGAACCTTGTACGGACCCTGCCAGTTGGGAGAGAATTTCCCTTTGGCTTCATCTTGATGTGGAAAGATTTTCTTCAATAGCAGCTGTCCTGGTGTGAATTGTCTTGGCTTGACTCTTTTGTTGAAGGCTCTGGACATTTTGTTCTGATAAATTTGACCATGATAGGCTGCGTTCATTCTTTTTCAATCTATGAGGGCTAACTGCTCGTAGCGACTCTTTACCCATTCTGCGTTGTCGAGTTCTGCTTCCTGTATGATTCTCAACGAGAAAATTTTTACCTTGGAGGGAATGACTGCCTCTGTACCATAAACCAACATATAGAGAGTTGCCCCGGTTGATGTGCGAACTGTGGTGTGGTACCCCATGTTGACGCCCCATTTTCCTCGCGAAATCAGGTTTACGACATTTGGGAAGACAACTGTATTCCCGTTTGGGAATTGGGTTTTTGGATTTGAAGAGTTTCCACCTAATGATTAAGTGCATTAGGACATTAAGAGTTTTGAGTTGGAAAACCAGAGTTCGGGTAAGGGCTAGAAATTATCACGAGGGGAAGGTGTTAGGCACCCCTCAAGATCCACTAGTGTGGTTCCCGGCCATGCTATGTTGTGACTTTAAATACAAATAAGTATACAAATAATTCCATACATACGGGTTGCAAATAGGTACGTAACAAGCATGTTGAAATTAAGGTCGAGGTAGTCTCACAATTTGTTTAAGAAAATGTCCAAGTGCAAAAATTTAAACAAAAGAAATGAATAAACGGAAATTTTGAAAAGAAGAGGATAGTGCAGTAAAAGAAAAGCATTTGGTGACTAAAATGAGATATAGAATTTTATTGTCAAAATAATAACAAAGTTACATAAAGGGAGAGGGGTCCTAGGTTTGTGAAACACATGGATTATCCACACAATACCGGTAGCCAATCGTACGCATGGTGTTATCGCGTGATCATCATCTCCATGTCTACCCTTCCCACCCCGTTGAGGTATTAAGCGCAAAATGGTATCATTACCTACTGCATGCAATTACCCGTGCCTCTGATCAGTCCCGGAGGCATTTAGGACTACTAATCCTAAAAGGAGAGGGACTTTGGCTTTTCAGGGTTTATAAAGATAAAATTCTAGGGCGACAATCAAAACACATAAAGAAGTTAGTGGGGAACTAGTAGCAACTAATGTCTCAAATAGGCCTCCTCATTTAAAGAAGCAACTTATTTAGCACGACTTACAAATACTGGTTAGGTCTTTAGTTAAAATTAACATAGGAACAATTGATTTACCACATATTTCCCATATAGGGAGTCCAAATTAGTCCTGCTTAGATGTAGTTGTCAAAAACTGACATAGTTGATTAATTTCTTAATTATTTGCCTACATGTTAAACGGGACCTATAGGTATGATATCTATTAATTCAGGGACGGAGGAATAAACTGATTGCAAAAAAAAGAATTGTTAGTTGTAAGCTCTGAGAGTGTTAAAAAAATTACAACCGATTTTAGACTTAGGAGCGAGTGAGCGATTCAGATTTAGTTGATAGCTCCTATGGGCATGCTTTCTAGGTGTTACTGATCTTATCGCTGTTATTGTCATGTAGAGATCCTATGGGCAGGTCATCTATATGCAATTGGTTATTTTAACTCCTATAAGCAGATTTTCCTAGTGACATGCACATGCAAAATGTAGGAAGTCCTATAGGCGTATTATCTATATGATATGCAGAGTTTCAACAACGATTTATGGGCATGTTATTTATACGAAGTGCAAAAAACCTATTAGCATGGTATCTATGTGAGATGCAGAGGTTTGAAGGTAGATATCCTATAAACATGATTTCTATGCGAGATGCTGAATTTTGAAAGTAATAGCTCCTAAAACATGATATCTAGGTGAGATGCTGAATTTTGAAAGTAATAGTTCCTAAAACATGGTATCTACGTGAAAAATGCAGAATTTGAAAGTAAATATCCTAAAATATGGTATCTACCCCTTCTGCATGCATACAATCCCATCCCTTTTTACTATACACCCCCAATAATTATTACAAAATTTATTACATGCCAAATGAATCAGAGGAAAGAATAAATTTACATAAGTGATTGCATCTACATCTAATCAGCCTAATCCAAACTCACAGTCTAATAATATGAGATAAACCAACTTCCAGGATCGGATTTTCCAAAGCCTTTCTCTTATTTGGGATGCGTCAAAGATCCAAGGAACTTCAAGTGTTCCAGGTAATGCTTACACCCCAAATATCATTGCAGAATCGGATTATAGTGTAGTGTAGAAGTTCTATCCCTTAAATGTCCAAGTTCAGAGGGAATTCAAGGCCCCAAGGCAAGGCTCATAGGAGGGGGGTAGAACTTAGAGACTAGGAATAGGTGTAAGTGCAATGAAGGGGAATTGGGGAGAGCCAGGGCAGGCTGGTGGTCATGCCCAGCAATTGGGATGCTGGCACACCCCTGACCAGCCTGTCAGCCTTAGAATTGGGGAGTTAAGACCTTATTGAAGGTCAGGTTCAACCCTGGACAGCAATTGGGATGCTGGCACACCCCTGACCAGCCTGTCAGCCTTAGAATTGGGGAGTTAAGACCTTATTGAAGGTCAGGTTCAACCCTGGACAGCAATTGGGATGCTGATAGGCCATACCTTAACTCAGCACACATAGGGGAATGGGGGTATGGGAGCAATTGTTAGCAGCAAGAAACAAAGAAAGAACAGGCAAAACCATATAGATACTTTAAAATTAACTTTGATGAGGATTGAAAGCACGCATGGATACAGGGACTGTAAATAAACACATTAGAAAGATATTGAAATTAATTTTAGAACATACTAGTTCAAAGAAGTAAGTAAGGAGAAACAATAGCCTTATGAAAGCCAAAGTGCAGTCAAGAAGCAAGAATATAAGTTTAGAAGAGAGTTGTGATTATGCTTAATCGTGTGTGTCAGATTATTAAAAAAAATTGTCTTGTATTTATAGTGCAGAAAAGAAGCAGAAATAGGTAAGAAAATAGTTTGAAAATCAATCATACAAGGTTTTCCTTTAATTAAGGGATTTTGATTTCAAACAAGCAAGGTAAATAAGGGAAGAGGTTAATTAAACACCTTTCAAAGTAATGCAAGAAGGGTAAATACATAATAGTTATTTAAGGAAAGGGTTTTGACAGTACACGGTTGTGCAAATTAAGGAAAGGAAATCAATTGACAGCCAAGCAATCATGAGTCGAAAATTTTGTATGAATGAACCAAGTCAGAAAAAGGTAAAGAGAGGCTTTACTTAAGAAGAATCAATAGCAAGCAATTAACCCTAAAAAAAAGGATTCTGATTCGAACACAAGTTGTAAAACCTTTTGAAGAAAGATTTTAACACATATAAAGGGGCTGTCATGCTAATCAGAAGAGTCTAGTATAGAAGAATTCATACACAAAATAATTCAAACTCAGTACATGGATCTAAGGTGAGTTTGAGAGAGTCCAGGGCTCAAATAGAACCCTAGTCCAAACATACAAGACCAAACTCGTCAAAAACCCCAAATTCTAGGTTTTTCGACTTGAATCAAATGCAAAGAAGAGAAAACAAGCAGATACAGTAGAAAGTTTAATGCAAACAGAGTCAGGGAATTAGTTCGAAACACAATGAGAGTAGAAGAAATAGTAGAGGAAAATATGCTTAAGCAGACATAGTAAGAAGACTTAATGGACATGGTAGGAAAATACAGTAGGCGAAGCATATCAAGTCATTGTGGAAGGCAAGTAGCAAAACATAGCATGTGAAAACATAGCATAGAAACACATTAGAAGGAAGAACACAATATAGCAAACATAGTAGAAAAACATGTGTAAAAAAAGAAAACATAAGAACATAGTAGAGAAAAACATACACGAGAAAGGGAGAAGAAAAGTCAGAAAATAATTAAGCATTTTTTCAGAAACCCTAAATCAGAAAGAACTGAATTTGAAAGTAAAATTTTTTAAAGAAAAGTTGGGAAACCTTTTAAAAACTCAAAGTAAAGCATGAATACACACAGATCTGAGGAGAATCGGAGAAAAACCTCGAACAACTAGGGTTTCAGGCAAACCCTAGAATGAGAAAGGCTTCAAAAATGTCTGATCTAAGTCGGATAAGACTGGAAACATGCTCAGGAGGCTAAGATATGCCGGAAACAGGTCGGAGATGGCCGGAAACCTCAAGTCGGTAGAGGTCTGGGTGGAGACCTTTGAGGTCTAGCCTTAAACCTTCGAATACCAAGAACACAAGAGTAATAGGAGGTGAGTTTGAGGGTTTCATGGCCTGATAAGCCATGGAAACCGGCAAGAAACGAATGGATTAGGGTTAGCTTGGGTGGCGGCGACTAGGGTTTGCAGTGAGAATGGGAGAGGAAGGGGATTCAAGGGCGGCGGGTAGAGGGAAATGAATTAGGGTTCGGGGGTTTGGTAAATTAAAAAGGAAAGGGTGTATTTGAGCCGTTGATCTTTTAGATCAATGGCTGTGATTAAAAAGGAGGTCCGGTCGGGTAATTTGATTGGCATAGGGGTTGGGTTGATTTTAGGAATTGGGCCAGTTAAAATTGGGTCAATTGGGGACTTTAATGTGGCTATAATTGAAATGCAGATGGGCTATATATTAAATAGCCAATTACTCCCCTTTTTATTTAATTAAAATAGATAAAATACCTTTAAAAACAATTTAAAAGCACCGATTTGATTAATAATTTATAAATGTTAATCTAAATATACTAATTATAAAATACTATTAATCGTAATATAGGCTATAATTGCAATTTTATGCAATTTATCCTAAAAAATATCAAATAAATTTATATTATATTTTGGTATAAATATAAGGATGGAAATAAATTACTCACCAAAATAATAGTTTTGGGAATAAATATTAGATTTTGTACTGTTAAAATGAAAATTAGGAAAAATGTCAAAATTCTTGGGCATACTTACATGTGCATGTACATGTTATTTTGAGAATATTTTAGGTATATAAAAATAGATAGGAAAAAATTGGGTATCAACAAATTCCCCTCTTTACCTGGGAAGGATGAAAGAGTTGTCGGGTAAAGATAAGATGACCAATTTTGACCGAAAGAAACGACTTGAAAAGGTTTTGACCGAGCTCTAGTTCCTGAGCTGCCTACATATCCCTCGTCTTACAGGAATCAGGTCATATGTAGTTCAGGATACATCGGCGGAATATGCCGGTGGAGGTTTTGAAAAGGACGGACGCAATATTTAGGTTGGGAAGAAGGGTCAAGGACTGATGGGTTGCGTGAACCGGAGCGAGTCGCTCCTGCTGTAATGGCCGTTGCCAGCTGGTGTACCTGCGAATGAGCAATACAAATATATTGTGCATAAACTTAAACGTGATGCAAGTTCCCGTTGGACTATGAATGCTGTGTTTGGATGGGTAGGATGACGTCCTTAGATAATGATGTCCTGGGCCATGAAGCGTATAATAAAGGATTCGTAGGCTAAGAAATGACGTTCTCGGGCCATGATAATGGTTCCTCTGAACCATGATGCCTTTGAATAATGATGTGCAAAATATAAAGTGGGGTCCTCAGGCCATGGCATGGCGTTCTCGGGCTATGAAAATTGTGCCTCCGAACAATGACGCCTTTGGACAATTTGGTGATATTTCAGCCCATGAAATACAGAATTTGATGATATTTTAGCCAATGTAAAGCATAAATATAAATGGCGATATTTCCGCCGATGCAAGGATTTAAATAAAGTTGGCGATATTTCAGCCGACAAAGATTAAATATAAACTGGCGATGTTTCAGCCGATATAGAGATTTAAATGAAGTTGGCGATATTTCAGCCGAAGTAAAGCATAAATATAAATGGCGGTATTTCGGTAGATGTATGGATTTAAAAATAGTTCGCGATCTTTCAACCGATGCAAATAAGAGGTTGCGATATTTCAGCCAATGCAGGATGGAGGTAGTGATTAACCTCGAAAGGCATAAAAGTAGCCTTATGCAATGCAGAAAGATACAGATGGAGACAGTGCTTAATCTCGAAGGGCAGAAATATAGCCTTATGCAATGCAAGGAAATGCAAGATGGAGATAGTGCTTAGTCTCGGAAGGCAGAATGGTAGCCTTATACAATGCAAGAAAATGCAGGATAGAGGTAGTGCTTAACCTCAGAAGGCAGAAAAGTAGCCATGCAATGCAGAGAAATACAGATGGAGACAGTGCTTAGTCTCGAAAGGTAGAAAGGTTGCCTTATGCAATGCCAGGAAATGCTGGATAGAGACAGTGCTTTCTCTCGGAAGGCAAAAATGTAGCCTTATGCAATGCACGAAATAAAGGTGAAGAGTAACAAAATTTCTTAGCTGAGAGACGATAGCTGCTAGTTGATTGTCATTGTGGCTACAAGGAATGTCGTGCACGGATAGCACTTGTAAATGGGCGATGATTCTGAGAGTCGTATTCCTGAAAAAGTATGAGTTTGTAATCGTACCTGATGATTTTATGTCTTGGGTGCCGGGATCCAAACAAAAATCGTGAGTTTTGTAAAGGGGGAAGGTTAGTTCGTGTTTCCCGTGGACCTAGCTTGTCCTACTCGGCTCTTGCTTTCATTGGGGTGGCATTGCTAAACAAAGAAATTTTGATAGTAGCCATGCATGATTTAGTAAAAAATATGATGTAAATACATAATTTAAAAAAAATTTCTTTTAGACGAACTTACGACTGCGACGCGGTTCAAGATATTGCAACCTCTTTTGCTCCGGAATTTTGAGGGTCCTACTCGAAATTCTACCCCAGTTTATTGGGTTGGTGTTTCTGACAGCTGCGCATGATGAATGGATGAAAGTCAACTTCAGAATTTTGACGGTCCTCCTCAAAATTCTGCCGTAGTTTCCAATATCGGGGGAAAAGAAAATTTTATTGAATTGTGACCGAACCCATAGGGCTTCCTAAGTATCCCCTCTTAAACGGGAATCAGGTTAGGCATAGTTCAAATTACATCATACAGAAATTATAATGATTACACATAATAGCGTTTGACTGCATCTGAATTAATTGGCTTTTTCCAAACTTCTCCATCCATTTCTGTGAGTACGAGGGATCCTCTTGTTAGGACCCGGTGAACCATGTATGGGCCTTGCCAGTTAGGAGAGAACTTTCCTTTGGCCTCATCCTGATGCGGAAAAATTTTCTTCAATACCAGCTGCCCTGGTGTGAATTTTCTCGGCTTGACTCTTTTGTTGAAGGCTCTGGACATCCTGTTTTGATACAATTGACCATGGAAAATTGCAATCAGTCTTTTCCCGTCTATAAGGGATAACTACTCATAGCAACTTTTTACCCATTCTGCATCTTCAAGTTCCGCTTCCTGTATAATCCTCAGGAGGGAATCTCTACCTCAGCCTGGATGACTGCCTCAGTACCATAAACTAGCATATAGGGAGTTGCCCCAGTTGATGTGCGGACTATGGTACAGTATCCCAATAAAGCAAAGGATAGCTTTTCATGCTACTGCTTGTGTTTTTCTATCATTTTCCTTAGTATCTTCTTGATGTTCTTATTGGTCGCTTCTATAACTCCATTCTTCTGAGGCCTGTAGGCTGTAGAATTCTTGTGCTTGATCTTGAAGGTTTCACACATTGCTTTCATCAGATCACTATTGAAATTGGAACCATTATCAGTGATAACTGACTCTGGGACGCCGAACCGGCAAATGATACGGTCGAGGACAAAGTCTGCCACAACGTTCTTGGTTACCGCCTTATATGATGCTACCTCAACCCATTTGGTGAAATAATCAATTGCCACTAGAATGAACCTGTGCCCGTTTGATGCGGCTGGCTCGATAGGTCCAATGACATCCATCCCCCAAGCGGCGAACGACCATGGTGAGCTTGTTGCATTGAGCTCGTTAGGAGGCACCTTTATCATGTCTGCTTCAATCTGGCAGCGACAGCATTTTCGAACATACTGGATGCAATCCGTCTCGATGGTTATCTAGAAGTAACCAACTCAGAGTATTTTCTTGGCTAAGACGAAACCATTCATGTGCGGGCCACAAGTCCCTGCATGGACTTCTTCTAATAACGTAGATGCTTCCTTTGCTTTGACACATCTTAGTAATCCCAAATCGGGAGTCCTCCTATACAAGATTCGTCTGTCACACCTCTTTTTTAGGGCTTACACCCCGCGAAGGGTATAATAAAAAGAGTTTTTCCAATTAAAGGACGG
>MU738643.1:0-13303 GCA_026770625.1 Nicotiana glauca | reverse complement strand
TGGTTGCGGGAAATTCACGAAGGCTTTCTTTAAGCCTTCTCGCGGCTTCCAAACTTTTGTCGTTCAGATTACTTGCAAAAGCTATTGCAGCCCAATTATCTGGTACACGAGGTAAAGTCATTCGTTCGCATTAAAACCTATCAACATAATCTCTGAGCAACTCTGTGTCCACTTGTTTGATTTTAAAAATGTCCTCCATTCTTTTCTCAACCTTTTGTGCTCCTGAGTGCGCTTTAATGAAAGAATCTGCAAGCTCAGCAAAAGAATATATAGAATTTTCAGGCAAAAGAGAATACCAGGTTGGTGCACCCTTGGTGAGTGTTTCTCCAAATTTCTTGACCAATACGGACTCAATCTCCTGCTTGGTTAAATCATTTCCTTTGACTCCTGTAGTAAATGCCGTTACATGGTCACGTGGGTCGGTTGTGCCGTCATATTTTGAAATGTCAGGCATCTTAAACTTTTTAGGGATTGGAAGAGGAGCAGCACTCTGTTTCCAAGGTTGTTGTGAGTATTTATCCGCATCTATCCCTTTGATTATTGGGGGAACACCGGGTATCTGCTCGATGCGCTCGCTTTGTTCTTTGAGCTGTGTCTGCAAAGTTAGTACCAGATTTTGTAAATAAGAATTATTTGTATTACCTGGATCCATTTCTCGTGGTTCACTGGGGGTTCCTTCGTTTGTGTTAACAAGGCCAGAACGAGGATTCTCCAGTGTATTGTTATTAGGTGAAGGAGTGGGCGGCGCGACAGGTAACCGGCTAACTAATGTTTGAAGAGCTTGGCTAACCCGTGCATCAATTATTCTTTGCAGAGCTTCCTCTGGTCCTTCAAAATCTTCTGATTGCTCTTGCTCAACAGCATGTGATTCTGGTGCAGGGGTACCTTCACGAGATTGACGTGGAGAAGTTTGAGGGGAAGGAACTATGTTAACGTTGTGCAAATCCCCTTGACCCTGATGGATTTGATTTTCAACAGCATTGTTGTTGTTGTTGTTATTGTTGTTTGACATGATGTTAACAATTGGTAGAATGTAACTTCAGAAAGAATAGATTATCAGATTCCCGGTAACGGTACCAATTTGTTTAACCAAAAAATAATAATTTGGTCAAAACTAGAATTTAAAATAAGAAATCGGGTTACTGATAATCAAGAGGCCAAAAAGTATAATAGGCTTTCTTAGAATAAGAATCACCAGTAAAGAAATTCGTATTTCAATATGATGTAAATGATCTTTCGTGTCCTTACCAATGATGAGACCTCCTCCTTTTATAGCTAATAAGGAGTAACAGCTCAATTCCTTAGTATAAATAAGAATAATAACGGACATTTAATGAGACGTTACACAATTATTGCTATTAAATACCAGTTTACTAACGTATTTGGCATTTAATACTGTATTTGAACTACTTTTCGTTATCAGATTCATATCTTTTGAATCCTCATGAATCCCTGGTCTTAAATGCCTTATTTAGATACGAGATACGTATCTGAATTGCACCCCGTGCCTATTTTGAATTCTTCTTCTCGTATCTTTCGGTTAATCATTGCATGTTGACCTTCTGACCAATCCACGTGTCATGCCACGTCATCTTCAATATAAATTCAGTTTTTTCCCAATACAATATATGGTGTAGGAACGAAAACTTCCCCCTAATTAATCAAGATCCCAAATGATAAATTCAATTAACACAATGTGCCATCTATTTAAAATCTAACTACATCACGTTTTTAATTCAAAAAAGTATCTATTATTAATTAACTCATCCATGTTACTTCGACCTCCATATTTTCTGCTAGTGTTCCCAAAATGGTTGTCAATTTAGTCTTCTGCACGTGTTATATAGCTGATTGTACTCTCAAGATAAATGCACAATCACAATGCTCAGATGTAGCCATACGAAAATAACAATGTATAGCTGCTTTTAAAATAATAGCAAAGAAAATTATATATATATATATATATATTTTGTACGTTAAATACAAAAATTTTATATTATTTCGGTTATCAAAAATAAATAAATTGTGACGCATGCAAAAAGTGATAATACCTCTATATTCTTCTCTGTATCATGTTCAATCTTAGCTTCAAAATGAAGAATATCGCTAGGGCCTTGTAATTTCACCTACCCCTACCGACACTCCCCAAATAAAATAATTTCGACCCTCCTATCACTTTTGGGCACTTTTTCTTATGATAATTTCCTCCTCTTATTTTAAGGAAGTTGATAAGCAAATCTGCAAAAAATATGACCCACACATCACATAAAAGAGACCATATCGTACTGTGTATAATATATCATACTCATATCTCCTGTCTTAGGCCAGGAATCACATGTTTTTGAATCTCAATAATTAGAGACGACCCAATTTGCATATGCATTTTGTGTTTGTTGGTTTGTTGTTTAGGGTGTTGCTTTTTAATTCATTTTCTTATTTGGTTGTATGAGCTTTTGGAATATGTTGAGACGGTCTTTCTTCAGAAACAAATTAATCACCCCAAATTATACGGATCGATAGATGGCATATTTCATACTAGTGATAGTTCCTTTTCTACTTTTGGGTTGTTTGTTTGAATCTTTAGCTATTGTAGGAAAAAGGACAAGTTTGAAAAGTGTATGAATTGTGACATGTGGAAAAGTATGATCCATATATTTATGATATACATGGACCACTGAATAGATAATGAAAGTTATTTATTTTCCAAAAATAATGAAAGTTACAAAAATGCTTTCATTGCGGAGTTTTCGTGTTGTGTAAATGGCCAAAAATTTGCCCTTTTCACATTGTTTCTTAGATAAAACTTACACTTTTAAGGAGTGTGGTGCGATGGTAGGGATATGCCATACACTATCAAGGAATGTGGTGCGGTGGTTGAAATTATCTATTGTCTTAACCAGAATTCTTGATTTCAAGCTCGAGAATTTGAGTTCTCATTAGAAAGCACCTTTATCCCTATAGTGTGACTATCCAACATGAATCTGAATTCGTGATGTAGACAGCCTACCCTAATATAAGCATTAGTAGCTGCTTCTACAGCTCAAACCCGAGACCTATAGGTCACACGCAGACAGCTTGACCTTTCATATTGTTTCTTAGATATACCTCGTTATCGCTATTTGATCATGATCACCTTCCAAATTTCTATATACAACAACAACAACAACAACTCAGTTAATCTCACAAGTAGAGTCTGGGGATGATAGAGTGTACGCAACAACTCAGTTAATCTCACAAGTAGAGTCTGAGGATAATAGAGTGTACGCAGACCTTCTAAATTTCTATATAGTTGAGCAAATTTCTGTATCATTGCTACTTGAACAAGAACTTTGCAATTAAGGTCTCGCTTATTCATGTACCAATCTGATTACATAATAGACATGATCACCAACAGGGGAACAGCAAGATCTTGAACTGGGAAAAGATCTATTGCCAATTATTGGATTATCATATAGAGATATCCTAAAACAACTGATAAATACAGCTGAAGCATTAAACCATTCTCACAAGCCAAGGGGCTTAAATTACAAGATTCAAAACCAAGAAAAGCCAACAATTACTGAAAATTTAACACATTCACCTACGACAACCATATTAATAAAGCAGCAATGTCATAGCAGTGATTTGGCTTCCAATTAATAGAAGGGATGAACTTATTCCTTGCCATCAGCAGCACGAAGGGAACCGAGTTCAACTGGAGCTTGAGTACCCACCACCTTAGATGATCCATAGTTTGCAATATTAACTCCTTGAGATTTCTCTTTCTCGATCTGCTCCTTGATCCAGAAGTATGTAATTCTCAAACCATCCTGCACTCAAACAATGATCATTAGTTTTAGTTTATACGCGTGCAGAAACACACAGTTTTGACAAATGGAAATGATCAAAGTACCTTCAATCTCATTGTCGGAGCCCAACCAAGCTTCTCTTTTATAAGGGTGTTGTCGGAATTGCGACCACGGACACCTTCTGGGCCAGGAATGTGGTGGATGGGAAGCTTCTTGTCCTCAAAGCTAAGAACCATCTCAGCCATCTCATTCATGCTCACCATCTCATCACTTCCAATGTTCACTGGCTCCCGGAAGTCGGACTTTGTCAATCTATATAAAGAAATTAAACATGAATGTCGTGTTAAGACAACATTTAATGGACGAAATAAATGAAACATGCCATTTAGACAAGAGCTTCTTCAATGACCTTTATTAGATTTCATACTTAGTAACTAAATAGATTTATTTAAACTACGCTAAAGCTACATTTAATTTATTTCTAGTCCGAAGTAAAAAGTAAAAATCTCACGATAAAGTCAATAAACATGTTCAAAGCCTAATAAGAGATTGTCTTATCATGATTGTATCTGGACCTCAAAACATTAACAATACCAATAATTCACAATAAGTGGTTATTCATAGTATAACTCTTGATTAATTGTTTTAATTGTATTAAGAAACGAAGAACTGGTTGTATTCACCTGAGAACCCCTTCAACACACTCATCAATGAAGGTGAATGAACGTGTTTGGAGTCCATCTCCCCACATTTCAAACTTATCTACTGCAGTTTGGGCTTTTCTACAAAAAGCGGCAGGAGCTTTTTCCCTTCCACCTGAGAATCAGAAAATGCTAAGGAAAAAAACTCCCAGTAATCCATATAAAGACAGACTACAAATTTGTCTGGTAAGCAACGACTTTCAATAAATTACCTTTCCAAGTTCCAAATGGACCATAGATGTTATGGAACCTTCCAATACGACATTCAATTCCAAAATCCTTGTTGTAATGCTTGCACAACTCCTCAGTTGCAAGCTTCTCCAAGCCGTAAGCATCTTGAGGCTAAATTCCAAACCAAGGAGAAGTTAAAAACCGTTAATTTGGAATTACTATATGGCAAAGTGAAGATACTTAGTACTTTAAGGAAACAAACCTCTGCTGGCCATGCATCAGATTCTTTAAGGCTGACATTTGTTTCAAGTTGTTTGAACTCCGGGTAAATGCAAGCGCTAGATGCATAGAAGAACCTGAACAATACAATGGTCAGACATCAAACTTATCCAAAACAAATGAATGTATCGGAACTAACTTGACAAATAAATATATATATATGGTAAGGCTTCAACTCCTGGTACTTTTTAAACCTGAATTACTGACATTAGAAAACCGGAAAAAAACATCAAACCAAGATAAAGACCTTTTGACACCATTAATCCGAGCAGCTTCCATCATGTTGAAGCTGATCATAGTGTTGTTATAGAAAATAACAGAATGGTTAGACTGAATGAAGCCCATGCCACCCATATCAGCAGCAAGGTTGAAGACATGGTCAACATCTTTTGTAACCTTCAAGCAATTATCCATAACCCTAAGATCCACAAGATGAAACTCATGACAGAACATATCTTCCGTCATGTGCTCATTCTTCTTCCAATCGGAGGCAATTATGTAGTGGCCCTCGCTCTTCAAACGACGAGCAATGTGGGAAGCGATAAATCCTCCAGCCCCGGTAATGGAAATACGGAGCTTCTCTGTTGGCCAGTAAGGTTCCCTTTCAAGATTCTCATAGGTGTAAGCACCATAGTCCATGCCACCTGAGCTTCCCATTCTGAAAAAATTACAGTCAGTCAAATGATGTTACTCACAAAAAGAGCAGGCAACATCCCCACAAATGAACACCCTAATATTGAAAATGTTAACCATGTTTTCTACTCAAAGGGTGAGGTAGTACTACCACAGTGAGTAAAAAGTTGTGAAATTATTATTCAGCCAAGGAAGTTATAAATTTAAAGAAAACCTAAACTAACATAGACATTGACACACAAAGATAACAATTACACTCCATGAGATCTTTAGATAGAAAAGCATAAGATGTGACAAGTGAAATTCAATAAAATTTCTGCATAAACTATAGTTAAGTGAGAGCATTAAACAACTGAACAGATTCATGTATTTAGCTAACTAACAAGTTCCAATAAACCCAGTAATACATACTGATAAGAAAAACAAGAACAATTTCTTTCATTACACAGTGGCGGTAAACAAAAAATGAAACTTTTCTGAGCCAGACCATCCAAAAAATAAAAATTAGAAAGCTCCCCTAGCAAGACCTCCCCAACCCACCACACCCACCCACACACACACACAAAAAAAAAAAAGGTGGTCAAACAAATAGTTCACAATGGGTGGATATACAAGCAGATAAATTAGAACATAAAGATTGAAACTTTTGAAGATACACAGAACCCAAATACACAAAAGAATCCAAATTGACAAATCAAAAGGCATTTTCAAGATTCACAAAATAAAAGCACAAACACAGAGGGGAAAGGGAGAGTTTTCAGACCTTTACCTCTAAAAATTGGGAGGAGGAAATGGAGAGATTAGAAAGAGAGTTGAACGGTTGAGAGACAATGATGATAATGAAAATATGGGTTTATATATATAGAGTGAGAACGTGCAAAGATGAGAGACACTACAGAAACCAGACCACCCGTTTATTTTTACCCCATCAATCCAATTCTGAATTATGAAAATCATGTGTACACATAATGCAGATTAACTGAGTAAATTGTCTCTTTTTTCTTAAATCCTTTTTTTAAAGAGTTTGTTGTGAAGGGAAAATAGCATTTTTGTGATTTTGTCAAATCAAATTATTGAATCCACCTATTATAAAGTAAGTTGTAACTTGTATGCATATAAGAAAGCTAAGAATAAGTTTTTTATGGTACGATATTTAAGTTAGTTCGCTCTAATATATTCTATTAATATAATTTTATAATTTTTATATATCAATGAATTAGAGGATGATAAGATGACAACAATAATGAGAATGACAACATACGAAAACCCGAAATATCTCCATCAAATATATCTTACTCAGACAACTAGCCTTTTAGTCAAAAAAAAAAAAAAAACTAATTGCAAATCTAAATTACTAAAATCAGTAGACTTCGAGTATTAGATACTTAAAAATGATAATTCGATATATAAGGTATTCCGCATTTATGCAAGTTACGCGAAACGACCACAATCTAAACAACATATTCTAATACAAGATCTAGTTGTTGCTTTTATGGCTCGAACTCGTGACCTAAAGTAAAAAATACGTATATGATATTTATATTTAGAAAATGGAAGGAACACATAATAAATTTGTAAAATTTACGTAAGTGTACAAATTTATTATGTGTTTCTTCCATATATATATATATATATATATATATATAAGGTTCGTTTCAACCTTAATATATTTTCATATTAGAGCCGTAAAAATGAAAATCTTTGAGTATGAAATAGTTTAGCCAAGTAATTTTTCTAATTGTAAATTTAAATTAGTAAAATCAGTAGACTTTGAGTATTAGATACTTAAAAGGGGTTGTCTGATGCATAAGACATTTAACTTTCACGTAAGATTCGAGAAGGATCGCACCCCAAATGTGTTATATAAATAACATACCTTAATGCAAATATTAGTTATTGTTTTCATGCCTTCTCGAATTTACGACGTAAAGTAAAAAGTACGTATATGATATTTATATTTAGAAAATGGAAGGAGCACATAATAAATTTGTAAAATGCAGAGTTCACATGTCATATGTTTATTCAATTATATTCTCGTATCCCTAAGAAATTGGATAGTCAAAAACACTACCTAAGAATTGGGACGTCGTTCAATCTCTTATTCAAAACTTCATATTCCCCGTACACCTACCGAGGAGACTAAAATATACAAAATCAAAATGATTTTTTAATCAAAATAAGATCACCAACGACCTTTGGTATCTAATAATTATACGACTACACCAACCCTTCCTAAATTATTATTTATTGTGGATTTGGACGTCAGCTATCCTCTTTTTGAATTAATAAAAGGGTATTTCGCAATAACATAATCTTTGGGGGGTAAAGGGTATAAAATACTTGAGTGCGTAAAAAGTTTAGCAAATTAATCAAAAGCAATAATAGAACGTCAATGATTAGCTGATGCAAGTCGTGGATTAGTTGAATCATCTGCTAATTTAAGTCATATATAAATTACTTTAATTAAAACATTAACTATTTTTAAATCATATAAATTTGTTTAGTTGAATCATTAAACATTTTTTATCGTGTAAACTTGTTTTATATTGAAAAGTAAGTTTCTTCTTATTTTGTTAATCTAATGTTACAGCTACAACAAATTAAATTATTTAGTACGGTTGGTAGAATAACATGAATTGAGGAAACATTATAAAAGAAGGTACCCTGGAAAGAGGTTCCCAACATAATAAGATCCCTAAGAAGCTTCAAAGAAAATTCCTCACATAAGATGCCAATAATTCTCAATGTATTAAAAGACAAAAAGGAAATTGCATTAAGCTAGTATGGATCTTGTTGAGCCATTTGAAGCAGAGGTGGATTCACAATTTAGTGTTTATGGATCCTTACATCGACTTATGCTATAAAACTGAATTTTCAGTTATATACAAATATTTAGTGAATTTCTTAATACATATACAAAATTTAAAAAATAATTAGTATGGCTTCACGTTAGAGCAGTTAATATGGGCTGGGCTCACTGAGCCGGCCCAACCCAGTCTGTGATTCAATAAGGTTGGGCTAAGATATTTGGAACTCATTCAAAAAATGAGGTTTTTAAGTCCGACCCAAATAAGTCTGAGGCTTGAACGATGTTAGGCTGGGTCGGCCGTGGGCTTAATAATGTATTTAATTAAAAATATAAAAGAATAAATGGAACTAATATATATATATATGAAAATAATTTTTAAAAATGATGGACCGGTCATGCGGGGCCGTGACCCACGTAGCACTGGCTTGGGCTGACCATTTGAAGGCCCATCAAAACATTGACTAGCTCACCTCAAGCCTGCCAAATGTCAAAGTCTGCATGATTTGGCTAGGCCGGATTGGGCCAGCCCATATTGATAGGTCTACTTCACGTAAACTAATAAGTTATCTATAGATACGCCCTACTTTTGATGGTTTTGATTTAGGGGTGTACATGAGGCGGTTTGGTTCGATTTTTTATTAAACCAAAATCAAACCAATTATGTCGGTCTACTAAATTCATAATCAAATCAAACCAACACAAATTTGATTTTTTCGGTTTCGGCTTTAGTCGGTTTTCTCGATTTTTCGATTTATTTTCGGTTTTCCTTTTTAGTTATATTATTCTTGAAAAAAGAGATCAAATAATCACCAATTATCCGCATGATTACTATTTTTCTTAATAATATATGAGGAATACCAATTATTCGTATAAATCATAATTCCAAGACCTTCCATAATAGAAAGTGACAACAAACATGTGACAAAGCAAAGCACTGTAAACTTGATAAACCTCAACACTAAAATAATTACCAATTATGTGAGCAAAATGACAAGCAGGAAGCTCGTGTGATGTGGGGGAAGGGTTTCCAATATTTGAAATTGGAACATAGGGAAGATATGAAATAATCTATTTTATTATTTTTTGTCTTGTTGGGTTTTGGTTTGGACTTATATTTAGGTTATGTAGATAGAATCTACTTAGTGGATAGTGAATTTACAAGCCCACAAATAAATAATATCTCAAGATATTGAAAACTATAAAATAGTGTAGAAAATACTTACAAATTATTTTTTAATGATTATTTTTTATGTACAACATTTTAAAAATTTATTTATATATAACGTCGGTTTGGTTTAGATTCGATTTGACTTATTTTTTGTTAATGCCAAATCAAACCAAGAGTGATCGGTTTTTTATTTTCCAACACTAAACCAACAAAACCAAACCACAAGTCGAGTTTTTTTTCGGTTTAACTTGGTTCGTCGGTTCAGTTTGGCTTGTATACCCCTAGTTTTGATTGCTTTAATAAGGAAGGCAGAACTATGTTCACAAATCACAATTTTTATTAGTACCTCGCATGTCCCCACACACAAAATATTTCAATGTTTTTTTGGTTGGCTGGTCGGTTGTTCTTTGATGATCTCCTAAACTTGTAGGTTGCACCATCTTCAAGAGTATGTTTGGAAAGCCATCTTAGAATTGGATTTTGGTGTAATTAGATATAATTACACAGTTTGGCATGTTTGTTTGACCAAGTAATTACTTGGGCAGCATAGAAATGGGTATAATTGGAGATGTGTAATTAAACTCTCCAATTCTCAAGGGGAGGTGAGAATTGTGTGTTTTAAAATTGTGGTATATTCATGGTTCCAATTTACTTGTTTTAGTAGTATTGTCTCACATCGCATATTGTTCATTTGTTTTTTAGTTAGAATTGATAGATTAGTTTTGTCATATATTTGAATAATATTATGACATTATATTTTTATATATTAATTTGTTTTATCAAACATGAATTCCATAATGTTCTTACAAAATATATATTTTTAGTTTTGTAATTATCTAAACTAAATATTATTAATTTAGAAAAAGAAAAAAATAATAAATATATATATATATATATATATATATATTTTAACTAAAAATATATGATTACTACTTAATGTATATTCACGAAAAAATATACATCTTAAATACCAAATATAAAATCTTTTTCATTATATATATATATATATATATATATATATTAACTTTAAAGTTTTGATGATTATTTCATTTTATATTTAACCTAACTGTATAATTTCACTTGTGCAATCAAACAGTAAAATTGTAATTATAATGTAATTACACTATGACAAACAAATAAATCATTATAATTACACAACTGTGTAATTACTACCTTAGTAATTACACTAATTCTAATTACCCGTTGGTTTTCCAAACAGTAAATGAGCTCAGAACTGAAGAGCCCAAAATATTTCTTGGACATTCTATAACTATCCATATCCCCATACTAGAGGACTTTAATTAGGTATCTAAACGTTAAGAATCGTAAAACAAATTTTTCTAATACGTACTACTATTTTGCACCAATATTGTTTATCTGTAATTCTTTATATTGTCGTAATGAGATTTTAATGGTACTATAACATATATCAAGCGATAAAATAAATGACAAAATGAACTACTAATAGATAACCAAAGCTATATTTGTATAGGAATTCTTAATATGATCACTGCAAAATTAGATCAGAGAAATTCGGCATGCATAGATATAAGGTCATCGTCAAACAGGCCAAGATCGGACCGTCATCAAACAGCTAGTTTGCTTTGGAATACTCAAAAGGAATATTCTACCAAATATTCCCTCTAAATTGTACCATTTTTAAGGATTTTTTTATGGATAACCCTCTTATAAATAGGAGGGGAGGACTTCCCAAAAAGGGAGTTCTCTCTCAGTCTCCCTCTTACTCTTTCTAGAAAATATGTAAACACACATCTCCAAAGAATTGAGAGGATCAGTGATCGCATACCTTCATCGGATCCAAAAAAGGGTCATAAGATTCTTGTATTTGTCTACTATTGATCTTTATTAAATGAAAGAAGATCCATCTCACTGAAGATTAACTGAATCTTTTCCTTTATTCATATTTTTGTTACTTAATGCATCTTTACTTATGTCATTAAATCTGATCATACTCGCTGTCAACATTTATATTTAACTATGTTTCTCTATTTTTCTATTCATCTCGGATCTAGAGTTAATTATCTTTAACTAAGATTTACCCCTTCAATTATATTGATTGATTTGCTTAAAAAGTGTTCAACAACTTTTGAGTCAAACGATTTGGCGCCGTCTGTGGGATTTTCTAGTTAAAATTTTAGTTTCCTTTAGATCTAAGATTCAATTCCGACTATGGAGCGTCCTCAGAGAAGCCAAACGAATTTGATACACCTAATAAAATAATGATTGAAGTACCTCTGTTGAATCATGGCTTCAAGGTGAGTAAAGATATGGTCTCAATATTGCTCCAAGAAATCATAAACAGCTCAAGATATTTAGCTCAACTAGAAGGCCTTCTGTCTGTTGCATTAAAATAAAATCATTAGAGCTTTCCATTTGATCACTCGCCTCGTCCGCATTATTATGCAACTATTACTTACAAATCTTTAAACAATTTCCAAATCCAAAGCTATTGGAGTTTTATGGAATAAAAGATGTAGAATATTTGGGAATTACCCTGTCGTATGAATTGACATATAATCTAGATTTAAGAAGTGGCATAACATTATACTTGGCTGTTGCTAATATACCACGATTGAGAGGTGTGGTTTTGCACAGTGGTGTCCTTTCAGGCCTTCGTGTGCTTTGTCATGCCAACTTCACTTTTTGCTTTGACATTTACAAGGACAGAAACTAGCTCTCAAGTATGGAGCACGGCGAATCATCCTTCGATATGACTCACAACCCGTCATCAACCAAGTCACAAGGACTTTCCAAATAAAAGAACAAAGGCTACGAAAATATCAGGCGGGAATCCATAAGCTACTGCCCGAGTTTGACGACTGTCAACTTGACGAGATGCCCCGACCATAGAACATTGAAATAGACGGCCTTGCCAAACTGGTAGCGGCCACTAAAAACATAACTGTTTAACCAAAAAATAATAATTTGGTCAAAGCTAGAATTTAAGATAAGAAATCGGGTTACTGATAATCAAGAGACCAAAAAGAATAATAAGCTTTCTGAGAATAATAATAAGCAGTAAAGAAATTTGTATTTCAATATGATGTGGATGATATTTCATGTCCTTACAAATGATGAGACATCCTCCTTTTATAGCTAATAAGGAGTAACGACTCACTTCCTTAGTCTAAATAAGAATAATAACGGACATTTAATGAGGCGTTACACAATAATTGCTATTAAATACCAGTTTACTAACGTATTCGGTATTTAATACTGTATTTGGACTACTTTTCGTCATCAGATTCATATCTTTTGAATCCTTACGAATTCCTGGTCTTAAATGCCTTATTTAGATATGAGAAGTATCTGAATTGCACCTCGTGCCTATTTTGAGTTCTTCTTCTCGTGTCTTTCGCTTCTCGTGTCTCTCAATTAATTATTGCCTGTTGACCTTTTGACCAATCCACATGTCATGCCACGTCATCTTTAATATAAACTCAGCTTTTTTCCAATACAGATAGTCCTCCCACTTTCTTTTTATTTATCAATTAAATAATTGGGAAGTGGAATTTTTGCCATAATCAATGTTTATGACAATACTGACGCCTCAGCTGTCTTGCTCATTTAATGTTTCACACACGTGTCATCTTCTGATTGGATCTGCAATTCTGCATCCTTCTTTCTAGGCTTCTTCAATCCCTCTTTTCACGAAGTAATAGTTGCCTTTAATATAGGCTTTTCATCATTATACTTCTTAGTTTGACGGTTGCTTCCATATACCTTTTTAATT
>MU738635.1:5505-54128 GCA_026770625.1 Nicotiana glauca | reverse complement strand
CGGGAGTGCCTAACACCTTCTCCCGGGTTAATAGAATTCCTTACCCGGATTTTTGGTTCGCGACTGTTAAATAGAATCAAACCCTTCCTCGATTCGGGATTCAAACCGGTGACTTGGGACACCATAAATCTCCCAAGTGGCTACTCTAAATCTTAAATAAAAAACGAATCCCGTTTCGATTGTCCTTAAAATGGAAAAACTCCTTTATTACTATATCTCTTCCCGGGGTATAGTAAAAGTCGTAGCCTAAAGCTTCGAAAAAAGGAGGTGTGACAGCAGGTACGGGTGGTTCGGAAGTTAGAACAGTTTTGAGCAAGAATAAGTCTAGTTGCTTCTTTAAGTTTCTTTAAAAAGGCCAAGTTTGACTTCGGTCAACATTTTAGGGAAACGGACCCAGAATCGTGATTTGACAATTTTTCAGGGTCTGTGGGAAAATATGGGACCTTTGCGTATGCCCGGAATCGAATTCCAAGGTCCCTAGCCCAAGTAATGAATTTTTATGTGAAATTGTTAAGTTTAAGTTTCAAAGATTTAAATAAACTAAGAAATTATAGTTTTCCTAGGTATCGGGTTCGGATTTCGATTCCGAAACTTGGTACAAGTCTGAAATATCAGTTAAGACTTACCCGTAAAATTTGGTGTCAATCCGAGTGGTTTAAGGGCGTTTTGACCCGTTAGGCGAAAATTTAGAACTTGAAGGTTCAATGATTTGAATCATTTGGTTTTGGGGTTGATTCATTGATTTAGCGTTGTTTTAGGCGTTTTGAGGGTTCGAGTAGGTCCACCTTATAATTTCAGACTTGTCGGTATGTTCGGGTGGGGCTCGGGAGCCCCGAGTGTCAAATGGTCGAGGTTCGAGTGAAGTTGAAAACTTAGGAAAAAACCTTATATCTGCTGCTTCTGTCATAATCGCTTCTACGGCTCTTGGACCGTAGAAGCGAGACAGCAGAAGCAGTCACTTAATCGCAGAAGCGGAAAGGGGCCAAGTCTTGGGAAACCGCAGAAGCGGTCCCGCTCCTGCGACCCCTAGAACGCAGAAGTGGTCCGGCCCAATTCCCCAGTTCCACGGAAGCGGCCCAGGAACCGCAGAAGCGGCTCCGCCTATGCGGCCCCCAAACTGCAGAAGTGGTCGAGCCCTAATTTCCAAAAGCCACAGGAGCGGCCATTTTTCCGCAGAAGCGGAAATACTTCCGCAGAGGCGAAAATAGCTGGGGACAGAAGGTTTCATTTAATACGAGCTCAAGCTCATTTCTTTCACATTTCTCTCAACACTTAGGCAATTTTGGTGATTCCAAAGAGGAGGTTTCAACATAACATTTCAAGGTAAGTAATCACCACTCACTTTTAGTTCAAATACATAAACATTAGGTAGATTTAACACTAAAAATTAGGTAAAATCAAGGGATTTGAGCTAGCCCTAGGGTTTAATGAAAACTAAGGTTTTATCACATAATTTGCCATGTAATAAACTAGAAATTATATATTTGTGATCCTTAGGAGATAGAGAACAACTGCCTTCGAAAAATCTCGAAATTCGGACACGTGGGCCCGGGTTTAGAATTTAGGAAACTAGTGTTAATGGTTGGGAAATTGCTTAAATGGTTAGAATTCGATCTTGTAAACCTTTATTTACTAGTTCTTACTTTGTTTGATTATTTTGGGATTGTTCCGCTTCGAATTAAGTACTTGGGCTCATTCTTCGACTTTGGGAGTGCACTTTGGAGCAAGGTGAGTCTACTTTCTAACCTCGTAAGAGGGAATTGTCCCCTTAGGATTAATGTTTGAGTGTTTGTTGCTAAATGCGGGGACTACGCACGTGTTAGGTGACGAGAGACCGTGCGTAGCTACTTTTAAATGTCCGGGTAGCTTAGGACCTACAACATGCCAATTAAATATATCTCATATGTTAATTTGTTTCTACGAATACCTAGTGTGTACTAGAGACTTAAAAAAAAAAGGGATATGAGCATACTTGTATAGTTAATTAAGTTTGGTTTGGTATTTTTGACCATTTATGTGCCATGTGTGTGAAGTTGATATTTCATCCTTATTTGTGGATCGGGCTGAACGCCTTGGTATGAATAGATGCATCTATAGGCGCGCCGTCGACCCTCGGCAAGTTCAAAGTTTATTTCTGTTGATTCGGGTTGTCGCCTCGGTATTATGTGTGCATTTTAAATGTGGAAAAAGCTTATATATGCTTTATTTTTCCATTATCTCATATGATAAACTATAAACTTGATGTCGTAGATTTCTTGACTTATACCACTTGCCATAAAACGCTTGTAAATTCCATGATTTGAACTCATCATACTTATAAATATATTTTAATTGACCTTAGTAAGTATCGAGTCGACCTCTCTTCTCTACTTTTTCGAGATTAGACGGGATACTTACTGAGTACATGTTGTTTATGTACTCATGCTACACTTTTGTACTTAAATGTACAGGATTTGAGGCAGGTGGATCCGGACTTCATTCTGGTGCATATCAGTGAGCGCATCTGGGACTTCTACGGTGAGCTGCATTCCCTTCTTGCCGATCCGCAGCCGAAGAAGTCTTCCTTGTATTTTTGTTGTTTTTGTCTATCCTGATTCAGACAGTAGGATAGGGTATTATTCTTTTGTGTATATTCTACTTGTTGCTCGTAGCTTGTGACACCAGGCTCTGGCACACACAGTGCTAGACGTTATTTTGTGTTGTATAACTGTCTTTACATTTCATTGATATTTACTGGTTTATAACTTTAAATTGGGAAAAATCTATTATAATGGTTTTTGGCAAAGGTAAAATGAGAATTTAATTATACTTCCGCGTTGGCTGGCCTGACAAATGGTGTCGGGTGCCATCATGACCTATTATGAAAAATGGGTCATGACAACATGGTATCAGAGCACTAGGTTCACGTAGGTCTCACGAGTTATGGGCAAACCTAATAGAGTCTTGTAGATTGGTATGGAGACGTCTGTATTTATCTTCGAGAGGCTATAGGGTGTTAGGAAAGACTACTCTTTATTCATTTTCCATCGTGCGGTGGTAAGTGTACTAAATTCCTTCTACTAATCTCTCACAAATGGTGAGGACTCGTACCGCCGACGTTCCGGACCCGGGAGGAGCTGCGCCCCCCCGTTACCAGAGGCCGAGGTACAGGGCGGGGGAGGGCCTAGGCCAGTGGTAGGGGATGAGGGCATCCCAGAGCCATTCCAGTTGCACCACCAAAAGACCCTATGAGGGATCCTACTATTGAAGAGCAGGGCAAGGCACCAGCAGCTATGACTCCGGCGGATTTCATGACTGTGCTGGGATTTCAGGAGGTCATGGGCCAGATGCTCCGGTTCATGGACACCATGACTCAGGCTGGTTTATTTCCAGCAGACCCAGCAGCTTCGCAGGCAGGAGGGGGAGCACAGACCCCTACTTCTCAGGCTCCAGGTCATGCAGCTGCAGTATATCAGACTCCGGACGCACTACCCGCAGAGGGGGTTTAGCCAGTTATTGCAGCGGCACCCCAGCCTAGGCCAGCTGTGGAATTCGATCCGCAGAAGTTACTAGACAGATGGACTAGACTTCACCCTCCAATCTTCGGAGGTGAGCATCATGAGGACGCCCAGGATTTCATCAACAGGTGCAGGGACAGACTGTACGCAATGAGGATATTGGAGTCGCATGGAGTCGACTTCACTACTTTTTAGCTTGAGGGAAGGGCCCGTAGATGGTAGCAGTCCTATGTTCTTGGTAGGCCCGCCGGTTCTCCTCCCATCACTTGGGGTCCGTTTGTACAGTTGTTCTTGGACAGGTATATTCCACCCTCTTAGGGGGAAGAGCTGCGGTATCAGTTTGAGCACCTTGAGCAGGGTTAGATGTCTGTGACCGACTATGAGGTGAGGTTTTTTGAGTTATCTCGCCATGCACTTATGATACTCCCTAGGATGTAGAGAGAGTGCGGAGGTTTGTCACCGGATTGTAGCCCAGTATTTGATCGGGTATGGCCTGAGGGGTGGAGATGGGTACAGAGTATCAGCTTGTGGTCGAGATTAATTGCCTGATTGAGGGGTATCGTCAGACGGGTAGGGAGCAGATACAGCAGGACAAGAAAGCCAGATTCTTTGGAGAGTTTAGAGGTGCGCCAGCTAGGGGCAGAGGTCAGTATGGCAGGGGTCAGCCCGGTAAACCCCCATCTTCAGCACCACCACCTCCCGCCCGGGGTGATCCAGCACGCCCCTTTTTTAGTGCCATGCCAGAGAGTTCCTACCACCCTCCAGCTATTCAGGATTCCTCCAGTGGGTATTCAGGTCTTCAGGGTTCTTCTAGTCCCTACTTCAGTGTTATGTCGGAGACTCCATATCGCCCACCGGCTATCCAGGCTCCTCCCACGGGGTCTACGAGTTATCAGGGACAGTCATCAAGGTAGTAGGTCGCCGCACCATGTTACTTTGAGTGCGGTGACACAGGACACATGAGGAGATACTGCCCCAGGCTTAGGGGCAAGGCAGTATAGCAGGGGCAGCAGCCCACGACTCCAGCACCAGCGGCCCAGCCACCTAGAGGTGGAGGGCAGAGTGGTAGAGGCCGATCCAAAGGTGGAGGCCAGATAGGGAAAGGTAAGCCAGCTACTCCTCAGTCAAGTGGAGGCCAGACAGCTGGTGCTCCGGCTAGATTCTATGCTCTTCCAGCCAGGCCGGATGCATTGGCCTTAGATGCCGTCATCACAGGTATTATCTCCATCAGTGATAGAGATGCATCGGTATAATTTGATCCAGGGTCTACTTATTCTTATGTATCATCTCTGTTTACTCGTTTCCTGGCTATTTCTCTTGAGCCTTTGGGTGTTCCTATTCATGTGTCCACTCCTGTGGGTGATTCTGTGGTTGTGAACCGGATCTACCGATCTTGTATGGTTACTTTCTGTGGTTTTGAGACTAGAGCAGATCTTTTGTTGCTCGACATGATCGATTTTGAGGTTATCCTGGGCATGGATTGGTTATCTCCATATCACGTCGTTCTAGATTGCCATGCCAAGACTGTTTCTCTAGCAATGCTAGGGGTGCCGAGATTGGAGGGGAAGGGTTCCACCATTGATACGCCTAGTAGGGTCATTTCTTTCCTGAAGGCTCAGTGCATGGTGGGGAAGGGATGTTTGGCTTATTTAGCTTATGTGCGAGATACCACTTCATAGTCTCCGACGATTGATTCAGTGCTAGTAGTCCGAGAGTTCGTCGATGTTTTTCCTTCTGATCTTCCTTGCATGCCTATGGATCATGATATTGATTTCTGTATTGATTTGGCTCCAGGAACCTAGCCTATATCTATCCCACCGTACCGCATGGCTCCTAAGGAGCTGAAGGAGTAGTTGGAGGAGTTGTTAGCAAAGGGGTTTGTTAGGCCCAGTGTATCGCCTTGGGGTGCACCAGTGCTATTTGGGAAGAAGAAGGATGGGACTATGCAGATGTGCATTGATTACCGCCAGTTGAACAAAGTCACCATCAAGAACAAGTATCCATTGCCCTATATTGATGATTTATTCAATCAGTTGCAGGGTGCCAGGGTGTTCTCTAAGATCGACTTGAGGTCAGGGTATCATCAGCTGAAGATTCGGGATTCGGATGTTCCGAAAACTGCATTCAGGACTAGGTATGGCCACTATGAGTTTCTGGTGATGTCCTTTGGCTTGACTAATGCTCCAGCAACACTCATGGATTTGATGAACAGGGTTTTCGGGCCTTACATTGATTCTTTTGTCATTATTTTCATCGATGACATCTTGATATACTCACATAGCCTGGGGGAGCACAAGCAGCATTTGAAAGTAATGCTTCAGACCTTGCGAGAATAGCATCTTTATGCTATGTTCTCCAAGTGTGAGTTTTGGCTAGAGTCAATAGCATTCTTGGGGCATGTAGTTTCAGGAGAGGGTATTAAGGTGGATCCCAAGAATATTGAGGCAGTTTAGAGTTGGCCACATCGTACTTCAGTGACCGAGATCAGGAGTTTCTTGGGGTTAGCAGGCTATTACCAGCGATTTGTGCAGGGCTTTTCATCTATTGCATCACCTCTTACCAGATTGACCCAAAAGGGTGCCCCGTTCTGTTGGTCCGATAATTGCGAGGAGAGCTTCCAGAAGCTCAAGACAGCTTTGACTACGGCACCGGTTCTTGTATTGCCTTCCGGTTTGGGGATGTATATAGTGTATTGAGACGTTTCTCGCGTCGGCTTGGGATGTTTATTGATGCAGGAGGGGCGAGTTATTGCATATGCTTCACGTCAGCTGAAGGTTCATGAGAAAAATTATCCTATGCACGATCTAGAGTTGGTGGTGATTGTTTATGCTCTTAAGATATGGAGGCATTATTTATATGGAGTGTCATATGAGGTTTATACAAACCATCACAGCTTGCAGCATTTGTTCAAGCAGAGGGATCTTAATTTGAGGCAGCGCAGGTGGCTTGTGTTACTGAAGGATTATGACATTACCATTCTTTATCATCCAGGTAAGGCAAATGTGGTTGCGGATGCCTTGAGTAGGAAGGCGGAGAGTATGGGTATCTTGGCATTCATTCCTGCTTAGATGAGACCATTAGCCTTGGACGTTCAGTCTTTAGCTAACAGACTGGTGAGATTGGATATTTCAGAGCCCCGCTGGGTTCTAGAATGTGCGGTTGCTTAGTCTTCGTTATTGGGGCAGATTAAGGCCCGACAGTTCGATGATCCACATTTGGCAGTTCTTAGAGAGATGTTACTTCAAGGAGGTGCCAAGGAGATTTCTATTGGCGAGGATGGTATGTTACGGCTTCAGGGCCATATATGTGTCCATAATGTTGATGTCTTGAGGGAGAGGATTCTAGAGGAGGCCCACAGTTCGAGGTACTCCATTCATCCAGGCGCCACAAAGATGTACCGTGACTTGAGATAACAATACTGGTGGTAGAGGATGAAGAAGGACATAGTTGAGTATTTCGCTAGATGATTGAACCACCAGCAGGTCAAATATGAGTACCGGAGGCCAAGTGGCCTACTTTAGCAGATACCCATTCCGGAATGGAAGTGGGAGCGCATTACCATGGATTTCGTGATTGGGTTACCGTGGACTCAGTGGAAGGTTGATTCAGTGTGGGTTATTGTGGATAGATTGACTAAGTCGGCCCACTTCATTCCGGTGGTGACTACTTATACGGCGGAGAGTTATGCTCAAAATTTACATTCGGGAGATAGTCAGGTTGCACAGTGTGCCGGTTTCCATCATATCGGACAGAGGCCCTCAGTTTACTTCCCATTTCTGGAGAGCTGTTCAGAGTGAGTTGGGGACCCGCGTAGAGCTTAGCACGGCATTCCATCTATAGACCGACGACAGTCAAAGCGGACAGTTCAGATTTTAGAGGATATGCTTAGAGCATGTGTGATTGACTTTGGAGGGCAGTGGGATCAGTTCTTACCCTTGGCAGAGTTTGCAATATAATAACAGCTATCAATCAAGCATAGAGATGGCCCCGTATGAGGCATTATATGGTCGGCGTTGTCATTCTCCTATCAGGTGGTTTGAGCCTGGTGAGGCTTAGTTTCTTGGTACAGATTTGGTTCAGGATGCCTTGGATAAGGTAAAGTTGATTCAGGAGAGGCTCTGCACAGCTCAGTCTAGGCAGAAGAGTTACGCGGACCAGAAGGCGCGCGATATATCGTTCATGATTGGTGAGAAGTTTCTCTTGAAGGTTTCACCCACGAAGGGCATTATGAGGTTAGGAAAGAAGGGCAAGTTGAGCCCAAGGTTTATTAGCCCCTTCGAGGTATTGAGGCGAGTTGGAGAGGTTACCGATGAGCTTGATTTACCTCCCAGTTTATCAGGAGTTCGTCCAGTTTTCCATGTATCGATTCTTCGGAAGTATCATGTCGACTATTCACACATGTTAGATTTCAGTACCATTCAGCTAGACGAGAGCTTGGGCTACGAGGAGGAGCCAGTTGCCATTATTGATAAACAGGACTTCCAGTTGAGGTCCAAGAGGATTTCTGCGGTAAGAGTCCAGTGGAGGGGCCAACCGGTCGAGGAGGCGACCTGGGAGTCCGAGGAGGACATGCGGAGCCAATATCCCTACTTATTCAGCAGTCTATGTACTTTCTATGTTCGTTCGAGAATGAACGTTTGTTTAAGAGGTGGAGAATGTAACGACCCGACTGGTCGTTTTGCATTTTAGAACCCCGTTCCCTTAAATAAAACTTCCCGCACTTGCTTTAGCTAATTTATGACTTGCGGGGACAGGTGGTTTGGAAGTTAAAAGAGTTTTGATCAAGAATAAGTCTAGTTGCTTCTTTAAGTTTCTTTAAAAAGGCCAAGTTTGACTTTGGTCAACATTTTGGGGAAACAGACCTGGAATCGTGATTTGACAATTTTTTAGGGTCTGTGGGAAAATATGGGACCTGGGCGTATGCCCGGAATCGAATTCTGAGGTCCCTAGCCCGAGTAATGAATTTTTATGTGAAATTATTAAGTTTAAGTTTCAAAGATTTAAATAAACTAAGAAATTATAGTTTTCCTAGGTATCGGGTTCGGATTTCGATTTCAAAACTTGGTACAAGTCCGAAATATCAGTTAAGACTTACCCGTAAAATTTGGTGTCAATCCAAGTGGTTTAAGGGAATTTTTTGACCCATTAGGAGGAAATTTAGAACTTGAAGGTTCAATGATTTGAATCATTTGGTTTTGGGGTTGATTCCTTGATTTAGCATTGTTTTAAGCGTTTCGAGGGTTCGAGTAGGTCCGCCTCGTGATTTCAGACTTGTCGATATGTTCGGGCGGGGCTCGGGAGCCCCGAGCGTCAAATGGTCGAGGTTCAAGTGAAGTTGAAAACTTAGGAAAAAACCTTATATCTGCTGCTTCTGTCATAACCGCTTCTGCGGATCTTGGACCGCAGAAGCGGTCACCTAATAGCAGAAGCGAAAAGGGGCCAAGTCCTAGGAAACCGCAGAAGCAGCCTAGGGACCACAGAAGTGGTCCGGCCCAGTTCCCCCAGTTCCGCAGAAGTGGCCCAGGGACTGCAGAAGGGTTCCACCTATGTGGCCCCCAAATCGCAGAAGCAGTCGAGCCCCAATTGCCAAAAGCCGTAGAAGCGGCCATTTTTCCGCAGAAGAGGAAATACTTCCGCAGAGACAAAAATAGTTGGGGACAGAATGGTTCATTTAATATGCGCTCATGCTCATTTCTTTCACATTTCTCTCAACACTTAGGCGATTTTGGTGATTCCAAAGAGGTGGTTTCAACATAACATTTCAAGGTAAGTAATCCCCACTAACTTTTAGTCCAAATACATAAACATTAGGTAGATTTAACACTAAAAATTAGGTAAAATCAAGGGATTTGAGCTAGACCTAGGGTTTAATAAAAACTAAGGTTTTATCACATAATTTGCCATATAATAAACTATAAATCATATATTTGTGATCCTTAGGAGATAGAGAACAACTTCCTTCGAAAAATTTCGAAATCCGGACACGTGGGCCCGGGGTCAGAATTTAAGAAACTAGTGTTAATGGTTGGCAAATTGCTTAAATGGTTAGAATTCGATCTTGTAAACCTTTATTTACTAGTTCTTACTTCGTTTGATTAGTTTGGGATTGTTCGGTTTCGAATTAAGGACTTGGGCTCGTTCTTGGACTTTGGGAGTGCACTTTGGAGCAAGGTGAGTCTCCTTTCAAACCTCATAAGAGGGAATTGTCCCCTTAGGATTAATGTTTGAGTGTTTATTGCTAAATGTGGGAACTACGCACGCATTAGGTGATGAGAGCCCGTGCGTAGCTACTACTATGTTAAATGTCCGGGTAGCTTAGGACCTAGAACATGCCTATTAAATATATCTCTTATGTTAATTTGTTGTTATGAATACCTAGTGTGTACTAGAGACTTAAAAAAAAGGGGATATGAGCATACTTGTATAGTTAATTAAGTTTGGTTTGGTATTTTTAACCATTTATGTGTCATGTGCGTGAACTTTATATTTCATCCTTATTTGTGGATCGGGCCGAATGCCTTGGTATGAATAGATGCATCTATAGGCGCGCCGTCGACCCTCGGCAAGTGCACAGTTTATTTTTGTTGGTTCGGGCGGTCACCTCGGTATTATGTGTGCATGTTAAATGTGGAAAAAGCTTAGATATGCTTTATTTTCCATTATCTCATATGATAAACTATAAACTTGATGTCGTAGATTTCTTGACTTATACCACTTGCCACAAAACTGTCGATGCTCGTAAATTCCTTGATTTGAACTCATCATATATATATATATATATATATATATATATATATATATATATATATATATATATATATATACACACACACACACACACACACTCATGCTACACTTCTGTACTTAAATGTACAGGATTTGAGGCAGGTGGATCCGGACTTCATTCTGGTGCATATCAGTGAGCGCATCTGGGACTTCTACGGTGAGCTGCATTCCCTTCTTGCCAATCCGTAGCCGAAGAAGTCTTCCTTGTATTTTTGTTGTTTCTGTCTATCCTGATTCAGATAGTAGGATAGGGTATTATTCTTTTGTGTATATTCTACTAGTTTCCCGTAGCTTGTGACACCAGGTTCTGGCACACACAGTGGTAGACGTTATTTTGGGTTGTATAACTGTCTTTACATTTCATTGATCTTTAATGGTTTATAACTTTAAATTGGGAAAAATCTGGTTTTTGGCAAAGGTAAAATGAGAATTTAATTATACTTCCGCGTTGGCTGGCCTGACAAATGGTGCCGGGGGCCATCATGACCTATTATGGAAAATGGGTCGTGACAACATACAGTTCAAGTTCAGCAGTCAGGAATCCACCTAGAAAAAGGGAAAGCATCTCGTAGTACAATTCGAGTTCAGCAATCAGGCGTCCACCTGGAGAAAGGGAAAATATCTTAGATTACAATTCAAGTCGGCAACAAAGGGATTTCACCGGGAGAATACAAGTCCACAAGGCAACAAGAACCACAAGAGCAAGTTTGAAGATATAGATAGGATTTTGTAATGCATATATCATTATCTAGTCTAGCTTCTTTTTATGTTTACATGGTGTAATAAGGGGTTCAGTAAGCAGTACCAGCAGCAGCAACAACAACAGTGAAATCACAGCTTCATGGTAGTCCTAGCTACCATACATTCCCGAACTATACTAACCTGATTCCTTTATATCTAAGGATATGTAGGCAACCTCAAAAGTAGGGTGCAGTCAAATCTTTCAAAAATGATTCCCACGGATTATTCAAACGGGCAAAAATCGCTCATTACCGCTCACTTTATCTTTGCACGAAAACTCTTCGTGTTTCCTAGCAAAGAGAGAAATCTGTGAGCACATAATTTTTTCCCTATAAGAATTACTCCCACAAATTCAAAACAAAATAGTTTTTCTCATTGTTTGCAATTTTGTGGATTTTTATGGCATTTTCTATCAATTGTTTGCATTTGTCTGTGCATGTTTATTTTATTTAAATTAATAAAAAATACAAAAATATATATAGCATTTGTATTTAGGATGTAATTCCACATTTTAGGATTAATCAATAAATTTGTTGTTTTATAAAATGAAAAAAAAAACAAAAATAGTTTAATTTGCACTCTTTAATTTTAATTTTGATTTTGAGTAGTTTTCTTTTAATTTGTTAATTATGATAATTTTTATTTAGGTTTAATTAGTATTTTTTTAAGGGTTAATTAGGTTTTAGAATTTAATTTGGATTTTAATTTAACGTTGAAAAAAAGAGAAAGAATGAATTAAGAGAAAAGAAAGAAAATTGGAAAAATGAAAAGCAAAGGAATGAAAATTAGGTCTGGGCCAAGTCATGTTCAAAGCTTAAGGCCAGTTTGTTTTCCTTTACCCGTTTAAAATCCAGCCAAGTCCGCCCAATACCCCGTCCAATTTCGCCTTATAACCAAATGATGTCGTTCGAGTTCGGCAGATTTGGGCCATTCATTTTGATGCATCAAATGGTCCAAAACATATCTCTTCAAACCATTAATATGTCTGAAAAATATCAGAGACTCCTTATTTCCTCCAAACACCTCCGTTACTTCATCTTCTCCATATCTGAAGCCCTAATCCACCACGGTTACTAGCTTTCAGCTCCAAACTACCCCCAAATTCTCACTATCCATTCCCCACACTCTTTCAAACATTAATCCGGTGCCAATCTCCCCAAAATCCCCACCTTTTCACTGCAAGTCTGGATTTGAAAATCAAAAAAGAAATAACATTTTGATTCCCATGCTTCTAAGACTCAACTTGACTTAGAACTTTCGTTAAGTGATTGTTCTTGCTTAAGAATAATCGATTAACGATAATTTTGGCTCGTGTCAAGATTTGTTCATCCCAGACCGGACCAAGAATATTTGGTCGAGTTCATCGTCTTCATCGATCCATTACGGCTAGCATCAATACTCTCCTTCTTTTCTTATTTTTGTCATGCCCTGTTCTTGATTGATTTTTTTCTGGGTTCTTGTACTGTCCTGTGACTTGAATTAGTTTCAGTCTAATTAAAATTAGTGGTTTTAAGCTTTCAATCGTGTAATTGGATTTGTACTTTATTGGAATTTGTCTTTGTTTGATTTTGGGATTCCTGTTTGGTTTAATTCGGGCTGGTTAATTATTTTGAGTTTTTTTCATCCCCTGCTTGATTTGTTACTGGGTTGATTTGAGATTAGGTTTAGGGCCTACGATAAGGCAGACTTGAGGGCGTTAGAAGCCCACCTCTGTTTGGGGCCCAGGTTTGAATATAGGCAGCATGTTTGGCTCAGGTCAAGGGGAGGGTAAATAACAATAGGTAGAAGGTGAATTTTGGTAATTGGATAAGAGAATATTAGGTGTAACTGCTTGGAAAGCTTCTAGGAAGTTGGGGTGGGGGACATTTCTTAATTTCTGCTTTTTAGCTAAGGTTCTTTAAGCAAATACCAAAATTGGAATGGGACTAAGGGGCAAAACTAATTCTTAAAAGGTACCCTAATGCCTTGCCTATAAAGGCACCCTATCTTACCATTCAAGGCAGAGACCTAGATAGATCAAGAGATAAAATTATGGGAAAAAAACACAAACGACTGAAAATTTAAAAAAGATCATTGTTCTATTAATTTCTGATTTCAGTTTTTTGGAAGTTTTCAACTCTAAGCAATTTTCTGATTTCCTTTGAGGTTGAAAATGGTTTGAATTTGGATATTGAAAGAGCTGGGTTAATCTTGATGACTGATTCACTGTCCTATAGAGAATCTGGCTGAATAGTTACTGTTTTGTTGAGTTTTTCTGAATTAATTCCGATGTTTGACTCACTGGCTGGTGCTAGATTGCTACCATTTTGCTGCTGACTCTCCATTTTCCCTTTTATTTTTGAATTCCAGGTACATGTTCCTAGATTCACATCACCTGAGGTCTACTATTAAAATGAAATGAAATTTGGAGTTTCAAATGTCGGTTTCTGCATGTTCAAATCATTAGTTTAATTTTAGTTTTTTAGAGTTAATTAATGTGTTGCATGCTCAACATGGGAGCTATTAGTCAACTTGCATTTGTTGGAGTTAGTATAGACCTACAGTAATTTTACTTGCTTCTGAAATTCTTGTGGTTATAGTTCGTTTTGGATTGCTGAGGTATGGAACTTGGTAAAATGTTGACCATTAGCTAAGTTTGTGTTCAAGTCATGTTAGCTAAGTTTATGGTATTATGGAACTGTCAAGGAACTGCTGCAGTATACTTCTTCAAACATCTAAGTTTTAGTTTTAATTTTGGTTGAAATAAGTGCTCTTGTTTGTATGTAATTTTGTATGAGAACAGCTATTGTGATAACTATAAGTTAGAGGTGATTGATATATAGTCTATTATGTTTAAAGTAATGGGGTACTTCATTAAATGCAGAATTGGCTATCATGAGAGGTTCAGTCGTGTGTTCATGGTAGATGTAGTTTGAATTTGCATATCAGTTTGTTTTAAATTTTTATACGAATCAGCTTTTAATTGTTCCCCGTTTAGGTGCTCAGAATTCAGAGACATGACTATTGGTTAATTGAATAACACCTTGAATTTGAATAATAAGTTTGGGGTGCAACTTCTATAGCTGGATTAATTTGAGCTCGCGGGGGCTCGGCCTAGTCCGCACGTTAACATCTCCCTCTCCCTTGTTAGATTTGGGCTTAGCTTGGGCCCAAAACCTTGAAAGCATTTAAAAATAACTAACAACAGCCCTTGCTATCATATGTGCTCCATGGGATCAGTGTTTAATTTTAATGGGCGCGTGTGCATTCTTGTATTCTCGCAGGGGCTCGATCTTGGGCCCAGCATTGCAGCTGCCTACATTTTTAATTTCGGGCCTCATGTGTAATTCGATTCAAGTCACCGAAAATATTCTATTCAGTAGTATACATAATAAGTAATTGGGCTCCCTTTTGGGCCCATGTTTGAAGGGGGATTGGACTTTTAATTATTTGTTCTTGCAGCGTGAGTTTAAACTTGGCATAAAAGGCTTTTGAATTCATTTAGTGATATTAATTAGCTTGATTTTGTTTCTTTTTGAGGTGCACCGTGCCGAACAAAAAAGACAAATTTCATGGCCCTCATTTAATTAATCTTGTTTTGATCCTTAGAATTTGAGGCGTGCCACCTAATGAATTTCCATGACCCTCGCAAAGTTGTAAATGCGTAGGCACTTTAGGTGCGTTATTTTAATAATTTATATGCCTAAACTCGGGTGCGTATTTATGTGACCCAAATCCAAATTTCAATAATGTTATATAAAATGTGTCACAGACTGCGAGTGCATTTATCTGACGTAGTTCAAAACGCATTTTATGTGACGTTGAAATCTTCCTAAAAATAATTAAACAAGGCGGTTAAAGTTAAAAATGCACATAGGTTTGAACATGTACTAAAATCAGATAATTAGGCCAATTACAACAGTTGAGCGACTGTGCTAGAACCATAGAACTCAGGAATGCCTAACACCTTCTCCTGGATTAACAGAATTTTTTACCGGACTTCTGGTTCACGGACTATAAAACAGAGTCAATCTTTCCTCGATTCTGGATTTGAACCGGTGACTTGGGACACCATAAATATCCCAAGTGGCGACTCTAAATCTTTTAATAATATAATCCCATTTCGATTATCCTTTAATTGGAAAAACTCATATATGCCCCCCTTAACGGGGTGTAGGAAAAAGGACGTGTGACACTGATGCATGAAAAAGGACATAAAACAGCCTCATGTTTGCCTATCTTGTTTAAGTAAAACTGATCACAATCCTTGTATGTCTTTGTAACACTTAGAACAACATGCTTTAGGTAAAATAACTTCTAAACTGTTTTTTTTAAAACAATTCTGGTAACTGCTGCATATTATTTTATGCTTAGTCAAGTCTTAGGTAATCAACTTTAAAAATAAAACCAGAACCGTCTTTGTGATTAATGTTTAACTGTCAGCATGTTAAAAATTAGTAGTTAGGTCTTCTCATCTGAGTCATATGATAAATCTGATTATGTTGTTATCAATTAAATACCATGCTTAGGATCTGAATTTAGAACTTAATTATGTATAAGTAATGTTGTTTATGTGTACTGCGTGTGGAGGTATATCTGAGCTTTTCATTTGTCTTCCATGATTCCCTTAATTGAAGTCCTACTTGTTTATTATATGTCGCCTTAGTATTTTACCTTTAAATTTGAGGGTCTGCCTAGACCCTCCCCCCCCCCCCATTTTATAGGATAGGAGTCCTAAATTCCTCTGGGACTGATAGGAAGGGACAGGTAACAGCATGCAATAGGGGTCAAGACCAGCCCTCGCTTTAATTACCTTCCTAGGGAGGGAAAGGGTAGATATGGATATGATGACCGGTGGGTTAATACCACATGTAGCCCTTCTTTGAGGAGTATCATACCAGGTATTGCATTGATGTGATCCGTATTATAAACAAACCTAGGATACCCCTTTACATTCACAAATATGCTTAGATTGTAATTCTTTTCAAAATCATGATTTTTCATTAATTGCTTTTCAAACGCCTGTGCCTTTAAACTTAAATCCCTTATTATTTGAGCCATACTTGTTTATTTGCTAATTGTACAAATTCACAAAAATAGTTTGGCCGGGAACCACACTAGTGGATCCTAAGGGGTGCCTAACACCTTCCCCTTAGGATAATTTCAAGCCCTTATCCTATCTCTGGTTACCAAATGTAGTTATAAATGAACCCTATAGGTGCCCTAACGTACCTTAAATCGTTAGGGGGCGACTCTTCAAAAATGCAAACCCCCTTTCCAAAAGGAAGGAGTTGTCCCAACCAAATGTCATAAACTCGATTTTGCAAAAAAAAGGGGCGTGACACCCCCAACTTAGGCTTTTTACCTCATTCTCAATGTTCAAGGAGGGACGGGTTCAAAAGAAGGAATTATTTTACAAAAGGGGAAAGGTTTGTAATGAGGTGTCCAAAGAAAAGGTTGAAGGCTTAAATAGAGTACTAGTGATAGTATTTATGCAATGGTAAGCTTGACAGGCTAAAGAGGTTTTACAAATATCACAAAGAATGCCTAAGGTCATCCCTCCAACCAAACATAACTAACATTAGTGTTAAAAGACCAACCGGGCAAGTTCTAGATGATAGAAGTAAACACAAGATTTATTTGTACAAACACTAACACACATGACACATGAATTAAGCAAGACGGATCAATTTTATTTTCTAGTAAGATCATCTAGAGCAATATTATTCAAACTAGTGAGCAACGAGTCACTAAAAGAGCCAAAAATTTATCACAAAAATTATTCTTCACCATGCAACTTACTTGTTTTAATTCAAAACCAAAATTTGGAGGGGTATTCTTAATTCACATTTCACATACAAGAGACTAATTTTGTTACTACCAAATAATCCAAAAGTCTCCTCCTAGAAAAACAAGACTAATTCCCTTAAGAAAGACGTCACGCCATCCATCGTAGGAAAGTCACCCGGTTCAACATAAAATGTTCCTCAGGAAAGAATCGTAGCATAAAGAAAATCCAAGGAAATACTACTAAAGAAATAAAATAATAAAAACTACTAAAAAAATAATTAACAACAACAACTACGAGTAAAGGAAGAAAGAACAAATAAAATAGGACGGACAACAAAAGTGACTAATCTGCACATATATAACTACTCACACTACGCTCGGCAAGAGCACATGATACATAATATTAAAACAAGCTCAGCAAGGGCACAAAATATCCATACAACAGAATACGCTCGGTAAGGGCACAAGTCAAAGTAGCAATTTGTAGACAAAATGTACGCCACCCCCAACTAACAACATTGTAGTGTCCTCACTGCACAATATCAAAAATAAAACACAAATTGTTTGAGGGTCTCCCTGAGGTGTGCATCAGACTAGCAAACTGTGGGAGAAAGGATGATCACTGCTATACTGAACTCGTAGCCTCATCACCATCAGTCTCATCATCATTATCACCATCACCAACAATGTATGACATGAAGGAGTACTTCTCACTATCATCTTTAACCTCCACTGGTATCTTCTTGACTGGCTACCCCCATTTGAAGATGGCCTTTATGCCTCTCCACATCTTGATCATCAATTTTCTCTTCTTCCAATTCTTCTCCTTCTCCTTCTAGAAGTCTAACTAGAGATCTGCATGCGCCTTGGCGAAGTTGTCGTAGGCTGTCTCGAGTCTGCCAACTGATGCTGCCATCATCTCCTGAGACTCTGCCTGACTTTTCTATTCATCTAAGTAACTCCTCATGTCTTCCTTGGAGAAGTACGCGGGCTTAGGATGGGAGGATAAGGGCCCACTCGGAAGCTGTGACACTAACTCCCTGATAGATGTAAGCTAGGAGTTTAGCACCCCAAATGGCCCCTCAGGTGCAGCTTCCTGTGAAGATGACTCTAGAATAGCGGCAGTAGTGGTGACCTTCCTTTTCTTGCTTTTAACTGCACTACCCTCTCCCGTCATTCTCAGTGGATGAAAGGGTTTATCAGCTAGTAACCAATGATCAGTGCTACACACCTCAACCTCTGCCCTCATGCATAACTGTGTGATCAGCGAAGGAAATATCAACCCTGCATCATTGTCCAACAAATACTCTCTCAGCTCCCGTAGGATATAGTAACCAACATTCACAGGAATGTCATCTAGAATGCATGCAATGATCAAGGCCTTGGTGTAGGAGACATCTGAGACATTCCCACAACGTGACGCCCTATTGCAGAGGATGTAAAGCCACATTTTTCTTCAGTTGTAAAGTCAATTGACTTGAAACCCTTTCTCATCTTTCCTAATTTTTCTCTCATGCTTGAAGGGTAGATTTTTGAGACAAGCCATTCCTTGTTGTCGCACTGGTCCTTCTCGTGCACCTGCTCAAGTGGATAGTTAGGAATCCCATGTGTGCCATTAATATTCCCTATCCCAAACCTCACTAATTTTCCTCTAATGATGATTTGTGGGTCGGCGAAGTTTGTGCACTTTAGATTCGCGTAGAACTCGCGAACCCACTCCTCATTGGCTTTGCATGGAGGGGGAATGAAACATGACCCTCCAGAGGCTTGGAGACGGGCATAGAAATTTGGGAGCCGCTCAGAGAATTTTTCCTCGGTGATCCCGTTTTCAAGCACTATCGTTTTGGTGATGAGATTTTCATAATATCTGCGTTTACAGTCAACCGACATGAAGCATAAGTTATCAAATAGTTCATCAACCTCATCCTCAATTTCATGATGTTGTGGAGCATTTGCGTTCATCCATTTTAGCTCAAAGTACCTTCACAAAATTAAAACGATGTTAGTCTAGTAATAGAATCATGTTAAGCAATTTAAAACACTGCAATTAGGCCAAAGAATCAAGTTAAACGGGCCCGGGAAGGGCCAGTTGCAAAGCTACTGGAAATTGCCATTCTGCTCAATTTCTGCACCTGTAGAAATACCCTTGCAGGTGCGGTCCCGTTTCTGCGGGTTTTCTTCCACATATATGTTTTTTCTTAATATACCAAAAGTCGCACCTTCGGAACATTCAATACAGATGCGAGACTGCATCTGCGGTGTTCATACAAGGGTTCAGACACCCAGATGTTTTTCAACATTTTCAATTCTTAAACCCGATTTTGGCACCTAATTTATACATAAGACTTATAAATTAGTGAACTACATGAAACTCTGATTCTATTGAGCCCGATTATGTGGTACTTAGCGTATAATTTTCTTTTGGACAATTTATCAAACACATTGCAAGCAGTGATAACATATGCCTTTTGAATTAAAATTAGTACTCAGACTTCCCACCATTTTAATTCAGTAGTAGAAGAACACACACATGCACTCTCAACCAATTTCCTCACCCTAATCTCACATAAAACAGAGGGAAACGGGGAATTAGGGGAAATAGCTAATAACTAGGGATTCTAGTTCATTTTACACTCCTTTTTACTTGAGTTTTGATTAAAAATATATACAAATAGTCCCAAAGGATTACATGTTGTGCTTTTTTGTAGGGTTTGGTAAAAAACTTGACAAGTAGTCAAAACTAGCTCAAAAAGGAGTGAAACTTGCACAAGTACCAAGAACAAGTCAAAGCACAGCTGTAACAGACCCACTGTGGTCGAAATCCATTTAGTGCGGTCCGTAGTGAGGAGATTCAGAAGGGTGCAGATATTGGAACTCAAGCACTATGGCCGCAAGCCATTTTCTGCGGACAGCAGTAGCCTCACCGCGGCCGCAAACCATTTTATACGGTCCACGGAGAAGAGATTCAGAGAGTTTAGAAATTGAAGCCAGTGCAGTATGCTGAGCATTTTGTGTGGACCTCAATGAAGCCACCGCGGCCGCGAAGCATTTTGTGCGGCCCACGATGGACAGATTCAGAGAGCCAAAAAGTCAAGCCAAAAGCCTCACCGCAACCGCGGTACCTTCGTAGGGTATTTTTGTCCAAAAAATTCGGCCTAGTATAAATACTTTATTTTCGCATTGTTAGTTCATCTTTTGTAATCTATTAGTCTCCAGAGCACGTGAACATCCATTTTGTTCCATTTTGAGTAATTTGTAGCTACTTTTATGCTGAATCTTCATTATCTTAGTTTGTAATTAAATATTATGGGTTATTCTTCATCTATTTCTCAGTTTTCTTCCATAATTATGAGTAGTTGGACCCATTAGATAGGGTTGTGGCTCAACCTTAGTATGGGTATTTGATGGATATTTTGTTTTAAGGCTTAGATGTTTATGGGTGTTTGATATTTGGAATGATTTGTGTTTTCCATGTTGAATAAACACTAATTTGTACCTATTTGACTTGGGCTATTCTGGAGAAAGAGAGTTTGAGTCTAGGAAAATAAGTCCAACAAGGAATTGGGGTGTAATCAAGAGATTGATATCCCCAATTATAGGGTTAAACCTAGAGATAGTAATACCCAACTTGAGCCTATATTGCTTGCACAATTTTGACACCCAATTGGTCTTGAGAAAGTCAATTAGGGCAAAGTCACTTGATCTACCGAGAGGTATAGAGTGAGTAGTTCCGTGCATTGGATAGATCGTAATCCCCAACATAAAAACATTGCCTTAGACTTTAGAACCCATCAAGTATTCACCTAGGAGAGAGTCAATTCCCTAGTGCCTCTTTAAACATTTAGAAAACCCTTCAAGCATTTTACTCTTAGCTTAATTCAGCATCTTATTAGAATAAAAATTAGAAGTAACAATTGAACAACTATGATTGGAAGATCAATTAAAAGCACTACACATAGCTAATTTAGATAGGAATCCAAATCCCAACCAATTCTAGCTCCCTGTGGATTCAATCCTGACCATCTCGGGTAAAAGCTGCTTTGACCACTCTTTCCACTTTGTAGTGGTGTAGGGTTGGCCTCGATCAATAGCCATGGGAACTTCAGAAATGGAGAAAAAAAATAGAAGGGGAAGAGAGGAGTAGGCCAAGTTACGTATGTAGTCTTTTGCTTGATAAATTCGAGTGAGATCAGTGTAAGGAGTAGTAATGTGAGATATGGGAGAGTTTCGGGTTTTGGGAAAAGAAGAATATTCAGAGACTACCTGATAAAATGAGAGATCTATTTTCTTAAACCTGCCCGATTTCCGCATCTGCGGTATTTTACCGCTTCTGTGATGCAGCTTATGCGGAAAAGGAAATGCATCTGCATTAAGTTCCGCATCTGCGGCAGGAAAATTGCTTCTGTGTGCTCACATTTGCGAGCAAAGATCCAAAGATGCAGTTACACCAGATAACTGATGCCTAGATTTGCAATCACTATTTTTCGCTATTCCAACGTCCCAAACTCCTTAATTCAACCCCAAAAAATCTGAAACTTGGTAGATTAGTCAAAAATAATATACTAAGCTATTCTAAAAAAAATTTAAAAATGACTAAAATTTTTGAAAAAAGATGGCTTACCTCCCATCAAGCGCCGCATTTAACGTCGTGGCACGACGCAACTCAAATTTACCACTTTTCTCGCCACTTGGATGATATGAATTGGGCACCCAACTTGGAATCAAGCTTCTGACCACGAGTGGTGGGGGTGGTATTTTGATGATCAAGCCAAACCTCAATTTCATCATTTTGTATTTCTTGGCTTTCATATGAGGAATGTCATTTTGCCTTCTTGCTCCCTCAAATTGTAAAATGTATGACCTTTGTCTTTCCTCCTCGCAATCCTTCATTGACTCGTGTAGTTCAATTCCCACTTCACCACACAATTTGAATGTTAAAAAATGCTTAGAATGTGACATCAAACTTCCAAGTTGCAATTCTTTCCGGATTTTGACATCCTCCTTTTCCCCCGGACTAGAGTCAATCTCAACCAAATTTTTATTTACACTAGTTTACTCTAATTCCATATTTTTCTTGGCATCTCTAACACTCGTGGAGTTGGTTGGCGGATGTTCAATTCTTAATTCCTCAAAGTAGAGCTCACTTTCTTCCTCGAAATTGGACTCTTCTTGACTTCCTTCCACACTCTCAAGTTGGTGGGCATAGTGAGCCTCAACCAATATTTTCTTTTGATCTTCCAAAGTGCGGATATGTTCATCATTTTGAGTCAAGATTTGTTTCAAGCCCTCGAATGCAAAGTTGTGCTTCTCCTCATTTACAAGAATGGTCTCCAACTTGAGCATTTGAGAGTTCTTCTTGATTTTGATCAAGCGCCAAGGAAGGAATTTCGGCTTCCACATCTAAGGAAAATTCTTGGCTATCATTAACCTTCGAGGCTTTTTGGACCTCTAAAGCTTCTGGCATTTCTCCCATTTGTGAGTGCAACCTTTCAAGTACCAAGTCATTTTGGAGACTATTTTCCAAAAGCTCCTCCAAGGCACTTTGTTCTTTGTTTCCTCCTCCAATTAGGCATTCTAACATGAGCTTGAACTCTCCATTTTGACCATCCTCAACTTCTTTCACTTCCATAGCCCTATCATTTTCATAAAAAAAAAGTAGAATCATCGTAGCGGGGGCTTGGGAAGGGAAGCACAAATAAGCACAATACTCCCAACGACCATTTTGACAATCACACTAATCACAAATACTCCATTTATGGGTTTGAGATTGTGCCCACAATCCACCACCGGGAGAATTTAAACAATTCTGCCACGAGTGTGGTCCTCCACAATAAGGGCATGGGTCATCGAAGTATGAACAACTTCAATCCGACCAATTTTCATTATATGATGCCATTTTTCAAAAATAAGAAAATAAACAAGAAAAATAGACGAAGGTAAGAAAAAAATTACACAAATGTTCACAAGTTTGGACCAAAGCACTTACGCTTATTTCTCAAACAACCTAAATTATGCCAAATTGTTCCCCGAAAATGGCCCAATTTTGATGACGTCCAAATCCACTACTAAAAAGTAAATGGACACGGTCGCATGCAATATAATTTATCCCACTATGAGTCGGGGTCAAATCCCACAGGGAACTTATTTATGCGATTAGAAATGTAAGAGAATTATCACTTGTTATGCAATGTCAAACACTAAGAATTATTTTGAGAAAATATTTATACCTAAATGAGGAAATGTAAACTAACCTAGAAAGCAAGTAAAATGATCAATCGCTACAAGTGTGGATGCATCGAGAATTACACTCAAGTAACGATCCAATGTATTTCATGATTTTACAATTATGAGTGAGTTTATGTTAATTAGCCATGGGTAATAATTCTATATTAGCTTCTTCCAAAGATTAACAAGATTTCCTAATTAAATTATCCCTAAAACAATTAAAAGATTAAGCACACCCGGATATGGCTACAAGTAGTTCAATCCTATCCCTAGGTAGAATCTATAAAATGAGGGTTAAAGCCTCAAGTTCTTGTTAATTAATCTTTCCCAACCTTAAATAATCTTTTCCAAAATTAATTCGGAGTTAATGGGCGAGTCCTAGGGTTAACTAATCCCTTTGGAAATATTAAAGAACAAGAATAATTAAATTAACAATAACCCACTTCATAAAAGAATAAAAATCATTCAATACATAAGCACAACAAGGTATTTAATCCACACTTTAAATATGATTATTTTCATAAATAAGATTCAAGTGTTGAATAAAATACTACACACTTATATATACGGTACAAAGCAAGGAAATGAAGAAATGAATATAAATGGGTAAGAAATTCTCAACCAAAAGCTTCAAATCTTCAAGACCAAAGTGTGTGTGCAAACCCTAGCATCCAACCTTGTTCTCTGTAGTGTTTTAAAATGAAAATAAGCCAAATATATCTCTACAAATGAGCTAGTTTGTGTATTAAATAGTTTGGGGTTGAGAATATATGAAATGCCTAAAATGCCCAGGTCTGATGCTTGTTAACCGCACCTGCGGAAGAATACTCGCAGGTGCGGCTCCACATATACAGATAGCCCATCGCAGCGGAATGTGAAGCTGAGTGCTGGATCCGAAATATGGTCTTCCAAGAGCAGATGCGTAATCGCTTCTGTGGTTTTTGACTCGAAGGTGCGATCCCAGGCAGAATTATTAGTTTTGCAGATGCAGACTTCTCCCCGCAGGTGCGAGATCGCTTCTGCGATCTGTGTTCCGCAGATGCGGAATTCCTGGAGAGTTTTGTACTCTTTTAACCAATTTTTGCTCAATTCCACTTCAATTCGACGCAAAACACTTCATGGCATCATTTTTCTGAAAGTCGAACAATACACACTATAAACGACCTCAAGTTATCATTAAAGGATGCAAAATCTAACAAAAAGAGACTAAAATGAGTGGTAAAATCACCACTCATCACCTTCCTCGACCACTGACCTCATGAGTTGTACAATAACCCCCAAATTAAGTTCATTGTATTTGACTAACGAGCCTAGGTTTGTGAGGGCCTCGACTTTGCTATTTTGATCTTGAGGCATATGTTTCAAAGTCCATTCTTTAAACCGGCGTAGAGTTACTTGTAGCTTGTCCAAGTATATTTGCATTCGTTCTTCCCGAACTTCAAAGGTCCTATTAACATGATTCACAAGGAGGAGAGAGTCGCATTTGGCTTCGATCACCTCTGCTCCCAAGCCTTTGGCTAGTTCGAGACCCACAATCACGGCCTCATATTTGGCCTCATTATTAGTCAATTTTACAATTCTAATAGATTATCTCACCATGCTACATGTGGGTGGTTTTAGCACGATGCTGAGTCCAGACCCCTTTATATTTGAAGCACCATCCGTAAAGAGGGTCTAAATTCCTGAAGATGTACCCAAGTTGACTAACAATTCTCTTTAAACCTCGGGTACTAGGGCCAACGTGAAGTCAACCAAGATTTGAGACTTGATGGTTGTTCGAGTTCTATACTCAATATCATACCTGCTGAGTTCCACGGCACATTTGGCCAATCGCCCCAAAAGTTTGAGTTTATGCAAAATATTTCAAAGGGGATAAGTTGTTACAACACATATGGGATGACATTGTAAGTATGGTTTTAATTTTCTAGAGGCGCTTATCAAAGAGAGCGCTAACTTTTCTAAGTGAGGATACCTAGTTTCGGCCTCAACTAATGTTCGAATAACATTATAGATAGGGAATTGTGTACCTTGTTCTTCTCAGACCAGGACTCCACTTACCGCTATTTCTGAGACTACCAAGTACAAGTAAAGTTGTTCGTCCATTTTTGGGGTATGAAGCAATGGAAGGCTTGATAAGTATCGCTTTAGTTCCTCCAAGCCCTGATGGCATTCCGCAGTCTATGCAAAATTAATCTTCTTCCTAAGCAGCAAGACGAATCAGTGACTCCTGGCTAAGAATCTTGAAATGAATCACCTTAGGGCAGCTATGTGCCCCGTTAGCCTGTACACAACCTTTAGGTTATCTATGAGTTTGATATCCTCGATAGCTTTGATTTTATCGGTGTTGATCTCGATCGCCCATTGGATACCATGAAGCTGAGAAACTTTCCAGAGCCAACCCCGAGCACGCACCTTTATGGATTAAGCTTCATATTATACATCCTCAGTATACAAAAAGTCTTCTACAAATGCTTCAAATGGTCCTCTGCTCACAGGGACGTAACTAGCAAGTCATCAATATAAACTTCTATAGATTTCCCTAGTTGTTGTTCGAACATTCGATTTACTAGGTGTTGATAGGTCGCACCAGCATTTTTTAGTCCGAACGGCATTGCATTATAACAATAGGTGCCATACTTAGTGATAAACGAGGTCTTTTCCTGGTTCTCCAGGTTCATCTGTATTTGGTTGTACTCGGAGTAGGCATCGAGAAAACTTAAAGTCTCGTGGTTGTTTGTGGCATAGATCATACGATCGATGTTAGGCAAGGAAAAAGAATCCTTGGGGCATGCTTTATTTAGGTTTTTATGGTCTACACACATTCTAAGTTTGTTTCCCTTCTTAGGGACTATCACTACGTTTTCTAACCATTCGGGATACTTTACTTCCCGAAAGGATCCTACCTCATCTTTGATGAAAGCATGCTTTACCTCAAACTGAGGCCTCTTTTTTGTTTCATCTGGCAGAACATTGGGTCCAAGCTTAGTTTATAAATAGTGATCTCCAGTAGGATCCCTGTCATATTGAGATGGAACCAGGCAAACCAATCCAAATTAGCTTTAAGAAATTGAATAAGTTTTTTCCTGAGCTCGGGAGTTAACCTTGTTCCCAAGTATATCTTTTAATCGGGTAGATACTCGATCAGTAAAATTTGTTCCAGCTCTTCGACTATTGACTTTGTGGCATCAAAATCATCGGGGATATCATACAATTATCATCCTCGTAAGTTCCTTGCTCCTCCGGTTTGGTCAAGGCTGGTGGTTGTGGTGATGAAAGTGTCGATACCGGTATCACTTCATCGATTGCAAATATCTTCTTGGTGGCAGGTTGTTCCCCGTACACTATTTTAACTCTCTCTGATATCGGGAACTTCAGAACTTGGTGAAGGGTCGAGGGTATTTACCTCATGTTAAGGATCCAAGGCCTTCCGAGCAGTGCATTGTACCTCATATCACCCTCGATCACATGGAACTTTGTTTCTTGGATGGTCCTTGCTACGATTACTGGTAAAATAATTTCACCTTTGGTGGTTTTGCTTGCTATGTTGAAGTTGTTAAGTACAGGGCTGCGGGCACAATTTGATCTCGTAGGACGAGTTGTTCCACGACCCTTGCTCGAATAATATTGGCCGAGCTACCAAGATCAATCAACTCATGTTTAACTTTAATTTTACTCATAAAGACAGATATTACTAGTGTGTCGTTGTGAGGTCGTTCGATCCCTTCTGCATCCTTGTCATTGAAAGACAAGGTTTTTTCTGGTAAGTATTCCCAAGTTTGCTTTTCCTTTATGATCGTCACCTTGGTGATACCGGTCCTTTGGGAACATCGACCCCTCCAATGATTATGTGAATCACCTGTTGCGTCTCTTCTTGATCGTTCTGTCTGTTTGAATCTTTGTTTTTAAAGTGGTTCTTGGCCCGATCACTTAAGAATTCTTGAAGATGCCCCTTATTGAATAATCAGGCGGCTTCTTCCCTTAGTTTCCTGCAATATTATGTTTTATGACCATGGGTGCCATGATACTTGCATATTTTGTTGGGGTTTCTCGGGGATGGATCGGTCTGTAGAGGTCGAGACCATCTAGTATCCTTGATACGTCTGATGGCTGATATGATGGTTGATGAATCTACATTGAAGTTATATTCCGATAATCGAGGAGATTCTTTGGGCCCGACATCCCTTTCAAAACCACCCTTGCTCATGAGTCCCCATGAACTTTGACCTCATTTGTTTATCCTCTCATTTCGTGCAAACTTTCGTCCCAACCCGCTGCCTTTTCATTCTCCATTGTATGGTTGGTATCGATCTCTATTTGACCTTGGCTCTCGATCGATATCCCTATTGATTCTATCCATGGGCCTGTTAGGATAAACGAACCCGAAAGGAGTTCCCAGTTGATCATTCTTGACCCTGCTCTTTGACTGATATCGATTATGTACATTGGCCGAAGTGACAGCTGGATACTCGATCAAATTTTGCTTCAACTGTTGTGAAGCTATGGAACTCCGGACATTGAGACCTTGAGTGAAGGCTTGAACAATCAAATTGTCAGTGACCGGTGGCAACTCCAGTCTCTCCATTTGGAACCAAGATATGAATTCCCTGAGCATCTCGTTATCTTTCTTCCTTACCTTGAATAGATCTGATTTTCATGTTACAACCTTAATCACTCTGGCGTGCGCCTTTACAAAGGAATCTGCAAGCATAGCAAATGAATCAATAGAATTGGGCGGTAAATTACGATACCATATCATGGCACCCTTTGATAGAGTCTCCCCGAATTTCTTCATCAATGCAGATTCAATTTCGTCATCTTCCAAGTCATTTCCTTTAATAGAGCATGTATACGAGGTGATGTGTTCATTCGGATCAGTTTTCCCATTATACTTAGGAATCTCTGGCATACAGAACTTCTTGGGGATTGGCTTTGGAGCCGCACTTGGGTAGAAAGGTTTTTGCACAAACTTTTTAGAATCTAGCCCTTTCAATATCGGAGGTGCCCTCGGGATTTGGTCGACCTTGGATTTATATGTTTCCACCTTCTTATCATTTTCCTCAATCTTTTTTTCTCCTATCTCGATCCGCTTTGTCAACTCTTCGAGAATATTTAGTATAGAGGGATTTGTCTCTGATTCCTTCTCATTCGATTTTCTCGAAGTTGATTCCAACCTGTGCACAATTTATTGGGATGACTTGAGTTCGACCCTGCTCGGCGTGTGGTTCTGATTTTGGAGCTGAGATATTGTTGCTTGCTAGGCCTGCATCATTTCAAAGATTACCCACAGGCTGATCTCGTCATCTTCCTCACCATGCGCATTTTGAGTAGTTGATCGGGTACCCCCACGAACGCTGCTTTCGGGATCGATGACCACGTTTCCATTGATGGCTATATGCTAACTAACATCGATTAGGTCTGAAGCCATAACTCCATTGAGGCCAGCAGGAGGTGCAATATTTCCTGATGCAATGTTCTCATTCTCGTTGTGTTGGATGAAATCATTGTCGATGTGTTGAGGTACTGACTAAGAATTTGACATCTTTGAATTTGTAATTAAAGACACTTCAAATAACAAGCATAAAATAGTGTGTGTTACGAAAAATTTGTACCAGGCAATCACTATTATCCTTAGCCCCACGGTGGACGCCAAACTGTTTACCCTTAAAATTGGATAACAATAAACTTTATAAGTGATTTTAGGGATACGTAATTTCAATTGGTACAAATTGAGAAATATTAGGATTAATGCTAGAAATTAACTAAAAAATAAAGTAAACCAATATGATGATCGATTATGGCCTTCGAGCTAGATCTCCCTCGAACAATAGAGTATGCTAAAAAACTATAAACTGAATAGTAGAGCTTAAGAGAAAAAAATATATGATGATTACAAAATGATTAGGACCCTCTTGATATAGTAGAGGAATCCTATTTATGGTATAATTCTAATTACAGAAGAAAATCCCATGATAGATTAAATAATTCGTCCTGACTCGATACGTACCGAGATTTTGGCCACGATCCTTACTGATCACGGATATCTTGCCTTTCTGTTATTCGACCTAGCAGGCTTCCTTTGATCTCGCTCGATCTCTTTCTCTCTTCGGTCTCGATCACAGCTGGTCTCGATCTTGATCGGCCATTGACCCACGAGCTTACCAATCCATCTCCGTGCCATGGTCCAATATAACCGAGGTTGAGCCTTAATCTGCCAACCCATTTTGGTTAGTCATACAAAATTAGGCAAGCTCGATTTGAGCGTATACAGTAATTAAATGAAATTTACTCCAAAAAAAGAGTATAAGTAATAAAAGAAATCAAGGGTCATTTGATTCATGGATAAAGTTATGCATGGATTGTAATATGGGAGTTAATGAACACTTGATTATTTAGCGCATATGCTTTTAGGCTGGTTTTTGGTTTTGTATAAAAACAAAGAGATATGGATATAGAGTTACTATAAAAGTTTACAATTTTATCATTTTTAAATATAAATAATAATAATAATAATAATAATAATAATAATAATAATAATAATAATAATAATAAAAGGTTTTGGTCTTTTTAGGTGTTTTTTCCTCATAAAAACTAGTTCTTGTATAAGTTATCACATGTTGTATAAAATAATATCAAAATTGTTGTATAAAACTACACCTATATTACTTGCACCAAAAACAAAATACAGCCTAAACGTCATATAAAATACGCTAAATACATAAATGGCCCATTTAAAATGTCCACAATGAACAGACAAACATCTCAATTGACCCGTTTATCGTTTTGATACTTCAAGTGGAAATTAAGTGTAACTTGTAAACATACGACCAAGACAGCCACCTTGCGTGTGATACACTTGTGGTTGACATGTCAAATGAGCCAATGAAGTAAGGACACATGTAAATTTAAACAAAAATATTGTCACATGTAGTTAAAAATCCAGAAAAAAACTATAAAAAAGAAATATTTCCCCTTTTTCACATAAGCTTCATCTTCCATAAAAAAGAAAAATTCATTCTCATCCCTACCCCTCATCCTGATAATCCTTCCCCATTTCTTTCTCTCTGTTTTTCTTCTTCTATATGTTTCCAATAAGAGCTTTGCTTTTATAACAACCGTGTGGAAACAAAAACCCCAAGTATTTTCACACTCACCCAATATGTATATTTCTCTATGGCTTCATTCCAAGTCAATCTGCAAAGCTAAATGATAAACTGAACAAAGACTATTAAAGATTAGCCATGCCTTTTTGGACACTACTGCGTAAGTAAAAGCTGAGAAAGAACGGATCAAAAGCATTAGTTTATTGGGAGAAAAAGATGAGATAACAACTGCACTTTTGGTTGAAAAGTATCGACAAGGAGCCATTGTTGTCTTCTCGAATAACAAAAGCAGAAACCCAAAGTTAAGATCAATAATGATATATCCATATCTATTCGAAGCTCTACCTTGGGTCAATTAAATGTGATGGGTTTTCAGTATTTTATGTTTTGATGATCTAACAAACTTTTCATGAAGAACCCGATAGAGCACCTAGCGCACATGACATACATTTCATGTAAACTAATCTAAGCTTGAAAATCAGCGAAGGGAGAAACACAACAGGGACTTGATGATCTGGCTCTTTAGGGTTCTCCGACATAAGCAAGTCAGCGACTGTACACAATCAAGATAAAGAGGAACACAACAGGGACCTACTGCTTAAGGGTTCTCTGACAGAAAGTACAAGTCAAGTACACAGCTGGAACATGACAGAAGAAAGTGACCATCTGGCAATTGTTATAGAAAAGGAACGCAACTAGGACCTGGTTTGTTGGTGTGTCCTCACAGGAAGTACAAAGCCCACTATCCAGCTGGAACGCAACTATCTAGAAGTAGATGTACAGACTGTGCAATAGTCACTTCTCACTGGGAAGAAGTACACCAAAAGTTGACATTACTACCCATTGTGATATCTTTTGTGATAAAATAACCTGGTGCAAGACACACTCCCTTTATCCATTCAGTGATATTCTCTCAAGAAAAAGAAGCATTGATCTGGCATTGAAATCACTGGTGCGTCAACAACAAGAAGACAACTCCACTAAGGATCAGTTTCTAGCAGAGTCGTATATTTGTCCAGAGTTGAGTTGTAATCTTGTTAATTGCTCTACATTGTAATTCCTATTTTTCTTTCTTAGAAGCACTGTTTTAGGAACAAACCAAATTCGTAAACTTTAGAGTTTATGTTGTGAGCGGTAGTAGTCATAAGTTAAATCCTCTATAACTAGGAGAGTTATAGAGTAGCTTGTGGTGGTGCATCACAAGTTAGTTTAAAGTCTTTGCAATCAGAAGTATTGTAAAGTGGCTTGTAATAGGTAGATTACAAGTTAGTGATTTTAAAGCCTATAGGTGTAGGTCATGGTTTTTTTATCCCCTTGTGTGGGATTTTTCCACGTAGAAAATCTCTCGTCTTCTTTACATTCATCAGTTATTGCATTCTAAGTATTATCTCATATAGGACCAGGTACTCTATAGCTTGGCGGACTCATACAGGCTATCAATTGGTATCAGAGTAGGTTTCTCGTATCACGCTAACACCCAGGATAAATCCTCATTGGCTGCTCCACCAAGATTTGAAGAAGGACAATCAACCTATAGACCTCCCAGAATCAATGGTCAATACTATGGCTGGTGGAAGACTCGGATGCATGATTTCATAATGGCTAAAGATTTAGAGCTGTGGGATATCATTTTTGATGGTCCACATGTTCCTATGAAGAATATTGAAGAATCAGAGCAAATGGTATCTAAAAGAATAAGAGAGTACAACGACATTGACAGAAAAGTTGTAGAAAAGAACTACCATGCCAAGAAAATCTTGATGTGTGGCATAGGACCTGATGAGTACAACAGTGTCTCGGCTTGTGAAACTGCCAAAGAAATATGGGAGGCGTTGCAAACCGCTCATGAAGGAACCACCCAGGTCAAACAATCCAAAATTGACATGATCACCACAGAATATGAGCTCTTCAGGATGAAGGATGATGAATTCATACAAGACATGCATACCAGATTCACCTCATCATAAATGAGCTTCATTCGCTTGGAGATGTCATTCCCAAAAATAATCTTGTAATAAAATTCTCAGTGTTTTACCTAGGTCTTGGGAAAGTAAGGTAAATGCCATCACGGAAGCTAAAGATTTACATACTCCGATCATGGATGAGTTGGTTGGTAATTTGAAAATGTACGAGATGAAGAGAAATAAGGACAATGAAAGAAGAGAGTATAAGAAGGAAAAAAACCTGGTGCTTAAAGCTGAACAGATGATTTAAGTGAGGAAGATAGTGACATGGCCTACCTTACTAAGAGATTTCAAAAATTGGTTCAAAGAAATGGTGGCATACCAAAGTGGGGCAGCACAAGCAAAACAAGGAACAACGATGTCATGGATGTGGAAAGTCAGGGCATTTCATAAAAGATTGCCCACTTACGAAATAGGACCGGTACAAGCACAATCCTGACAAAGCAAGAAAAAGGAACCTGGTTCTAAAGAAAAGATTCAATCAAAAGAGTGTTACAGAGAATATCGTTAAGCAGGTCCTTGCTTCTTGTGGAGACTCATCAAATGAATCAAAAAGGGAACCAGATGCAGAAAACAGTTCCCTGTTGGCAGTGGAAACCAAATAAAAAAAGTATGACTCACGATTTGCGTTGATGGCTCAGTCAGATGATGATGATGATGAAGAAGATGAAGACAATGAGGTAAGCTTCCGGGATGTTCAGAGAAATTTGAAATCCTATTCTTCCAAGAAGATAAGGTCTTTATCAAATGTCTTAATTGATGCTTATTATAGCCTTATAATCGATAAGGAGACCCTCACAATAGAACTAGGAGAGGCAGAGTAATCTAGAGATGATCTAGTGGTATGTGTAGTAGACCGAGATGAGACCATAGCTAATCTTGAAATAGAGAAGGAGGCCTTGAATGAAAGAATAACCAGTGTAGAAAATGAGAGAGACGATCTAATGGTAGTAGTTGTCGATCTGAAAGAAACAATAGAAGGTCTTAGCAGTAAGAAACACACTTTAGAAGAAAAAATCTCCTTTATTGAAGAGGAAAGAGATGACCTTCTAGTGATATGGGTTGATCTAGAGGAAACCATTGAGGGGCCAAATAGAGAACATAGGAATGTAAGTCTTGGGAAAGGGAAGGAAGTAGCTAGTGAGTCGCACATCTTGCTAGAAAAGGAGTTAAATGTTGTAAAAACTAGTCTTTGTAGTGAACTCGAGAGGAATCATCAACTCCAAGTTGAGTTGGAAAAAGTAAAAAAATATCTTGAGAAATTCTTGAAGTGGACCTGGTCCTCGGATGTTGTTACTAACATGTATCTCAACAATAGTGGGAACAAGCAGGGCATCGGGTTCCAAAGGGAGAAAAATTCCTACAACCCACACAGCAAGTATGTCACTGTACCCGATAACTGGCTATATACCCACTGTGGAAACAATGGGCATTTTAAAGAAAACTGTCAGGCTAGGGTTCAGTCTGCTCAGAAGAACAAAGTGTTCACTAATAGAGTGACTACTAGCACAGGACCAGGTACCACTCGCAAAAAGCGGATGCTGCCTTCATAGACCAGAAAATCCCTCATTTATCATTTTATAGTAACAATGGACCCAAACTAGTTTGGGTTCTTAAATCTAACCCTTGATGTGCATGTACAGGGAGCAGTGAGAGGAAGTAAACTATGATGGACTATGGTTAGTAAATGCCTAAAGCACAGAGAAATGCCTCTCACTAAAAGCCTTGTAGGAAGGGAATGTATCCTTGAAAAGAAAGTAAAGGGTACATTCCAAGTGAATGAAAAGGCAGAAAGGTTTCCTGGGCACTCGAATATAAAAAGGTGGAACTGGAAAATGATGCATGGACAGTGCTCATCACCCATGTAATCATCAAAAAAACTCTGGGCAAAAGAAATGAACACTGCTCTTTACTTCAGAACAGGAGGGATTAGCTTGGGAAGCACAATGCAAATAGACGAGTGAAGGAATCCTTCTGGGGAACAACCCACAAAACAAGGCCAAAAGGTATCTAACAAATGAAGTACTAAATGACAGGAGACGCTCATGAGGTATTCATCAAGACACTCTCCCTTGCCAAGAAAGAAATGATGAGGATAATATGATGAACAAATCCTATCTCTGCGAAATATCTAAGGCCTCAAATTAGGAGGATGATAAAGTGAGCAAGATGAAGGATACTTGAGAGAGACAATGCAACATCATCTTCCATGTCTCACAAAGAACCCGGTACTTCACTTGCTACCACTGAAGCTGAAGGAAGAAGTAAAGATACAGCTCATGGCACTACATAAGCAGCAGAACACAAAGTGTGGGAAAATCAAATTAACCTCCATATGTCTCTCTTCAACCAACTTCTGTCTCAAATTGGGAAACCAAAGTGAACCTGTCATGGTTCATGCCTCATCTTCTGGGAGACAAGGAAGCAAGACGAGATGATCTCATCAACAACTGGAGAGAAATTGCAAACATATCGAAGGATGAGATCCTCCTCTGAGGGTCAATATGAGGAGGGATTGGTTGGTGGAAAGCTTTGCAAAAAATAGAAGACCAAACTCCATATATTTGCATCAAAGCCTCAAGTGGAGAATATTCCGGATAAATCGAGGTGAAAACAAGGTCATAATAATCTAATAAAGAACCTGAATCTCTATCTATTGGTTGTGCAAGACACCTTCAGGTAAAGGTAGCTAAAGTGTTTTCTGACCTAGTCTAACTCGCATCAATACCATTGTAGGTAAACACGCATGACGATCATAGAAGCTAAAGGTACAATTATAAGCTGCAAAAAGGGGGAGCTGTTGAAATCTTGTTCAAAAAGAAATTGCTCCGACATCAGGTTCTCGTATCTCATGTTAGTGGTAATGAGCTTAATTTTTGCATGCCCTCTCTAAACACAAAAAGGTGTAACAATTATCATGGAATTCAGCTGCCATATCATCAAACTTTCCAAGGTTTGTGCATCATGTATTGTCCGCTAAATCCTTTCACCTCTTCCCCACAAATCTACTGCCGTTTTTAGAATTATTCAGAACCTATTTCGCTTACCACTCATCATTAGTTCTTCTTTCAATAAAGAACTTCTACTCTCTCTTACGGCAAGTTATGCACCTTCATCCCCTGTGTATAGTTGGGATCCTCTTCCAATCTATTCCTTGCTCTCTCAACTCATATACTAAATACTCATCCAATGGCGATCGAACAGTCTTCTCTTTCCCCCACCATTATCACTGCTCCCACTTCTTTATCACCTGTGAAATCATTCCCAGAGCATCATTATTTCACGCCTTCTACCACTTTATATACTTCTGGTTCCTCCTCCACCCCTACGGTATTTCCATTTCTGATAAACCCTATTTATCACTATTTTGAGAATCCTATGTCCAGTCAATCTTGCGATCTCATCAAGGATCACACAGAAGGTCGTACTCCTCGAGTATTAGAAGCTCCTGAGGATGATCCTGACCAGTACCTGAACACCTCCATGTTGAACTCAGTGACTCTTAAGGAGTCACCAAGAAAGAAAGTTGCTCATAAAATCATGGCTATATCTGCTAAGATTCGTATCTTTTTAGAGTATCAAGGGGAAGACCTACCATTCCTAGGAGATGTAAGAGCCACAGCACTCCTTGAGTCCTTAGCTCATGAGATACTTACGGAAAAGCCTTCTGATGAACTTGATTCACTTCCATGCAAACTCACTCCTGCACCTCCTGTTCAGTCCAAGCTCTTGGAGTCTTCCTCAAAATCACCCATCCCCAGGTCACTACAGCAAGAGAATTTTAAATCCTCATTGCAGAAAAGTAAGAGAAGCATCAAGAAAAGGAAAAAGAGGAAAATGAATCCAAAGGATTTCATCAAGAGTGTGTCAGTAAACCAGATAAATAAAGATGCTTCTGGGGAACCTGGTTCTTTAGTGCAACAGTCTATTACACTTAAGGAAACTGTTGAGGAGCAGAAAGGGTCATCTGGAAAGCACAACAGGAAGTCTAAACGGAGTAAAACTAAGCTAGCCATGTCTGAGGATAATACTGTGAGGGCAGCAAGATGGAAAGGAAAGCCTGCCGAAGGGACCAGCAAACAAAAAAGGGAAACCATTAAGGAACCTGGTTCAACAAGGTCCTTGACCTGTGATGGTGTTCAGTGGCAGCAAAGATTAAGAACTTAAAAGGTGTTGTGGGGTTGAACAGTTGATCCAGCAATTTTGGAAATGGCAGGCATGAGACAGATTCTGGAGATTATGGAATTTCAACAATGGGAACACCTGTTTGAAGGGAGCATGCCTCTGGTGTACGAAGATGCAGTGCAAACCTTCTACTCATCTCTCTTCACTGTTGAGGGGGATCACATATATGCGCTTGTAAATAGAGTGGATATCGTACTCAACTCTTCGACATTGGGAAAAATTCTCAGAATTCCGTGTGATGGTATGTCCTCAGTTAAGGATGTCTATGGAATAAACTTCCGGAGAGCCATCATAAAAGATCAAGCTATTCAATAGGGGAACAGGTCCATAAGAAGGTATTGCTTCCTGAGTACCATCTTCTCTTTGAACTGGTTAATAAAGTACTTTTACCCCGCTCTGAGAGACGTTCCATTGCTAAGAAGTCACATTTGGTCCTGATGGAAGCGCTTGATGATTTTATACCAATCAATTTACCAGCAATCATGATAGATCATATGCAAAAGGTGGCAAATTTTAAGGGTGGCAATCATGGGTTACCTTATGGCTTCTCCTCACTCAATTGTTCTGATTCTATAAGATTCCCATGGGAAATCGTAAAGTGGGCACACGCTAGAAAACCTTTTCTAAGTCCACTCTAGAAGAATGGGAATGCATAGAAAAAATTTGTGGAAGCATCTAGACCATTTCTCAACTGATAAATGCCTAAAATGTAGCATTTGATGAAATACGAAGGCTGAGGGCTCAAAATTCCATTCTAGAAACTCAGCTTAGCCAAGCAACTAAGGGACCTGATTCTATACATGAGGAGGTTGCTCAACTGAGAAAGGAAAATGAGAGACTCCGGGAACAACTACTTGAAGAACAACTGGCTGCAAATGCTATACTGGACTTGGTTCGAAAAACCATTGTTGTCTCTTCCTCGAAGCCTCCTTCCCTTAGTGCTCCCTAGGATCCTCCCTAGTGTCTATTTATTTTTGTTCCAACTTCCTGTGGGTGATGTTTTACTAGTGTTTACTTGTTTTGTTTTTATGTGATGGCATGTTGAAATTAACCATTACTGCTCCTGACTTGGTCAGTCCAACATAAATGTTGTGTGCACATATGTGGCATGAGCTAGCTGTGTTAGACTTCTTTATGCTTATTATCTGCTGGTGCTCTTCTTTATTTCTATCCTTTTTAATGATGCCAAAAGAGGGAAGAAAGCTTAGATTAAGGATTAAGGGGAAATTTAAGTGTGACGGATAGGGACCTTAAGTGTGAGAATGATGGAGATCTTAGATTAAGGGGGAACTACTGGCATCTCATCTGGTTATTTTTGCTCTAAACAAATAGTGTCAATGCCTAAGTTTGTTATCATCAAAAAGGGAGAAATTGATGGGTTTTCAGTATTTTATGTTTTGATGATCTAACAAACTTGTCATGAAGAACCAGATAGAGCACCTAGCGCACAGGACATATATTTCATGTAAACTAATCTAAGCTTGAAAATCAGCAAAGGGAGAAACACAGCAGGGACTTGATGATCTGGCTCTGTAGGGTTCTCCAACATAAGCAAGTCAGCGACTGTACGCAATCAAGATAAAGAGGAACACAACATGGACCTACTGCTTAAGGGTTCTCTGACAGAAAGTACAAGTCAAGTACACAGCTGGAACATGACAGAAGAAAGTGACCATCTGGCAACTGTTATAGAAAAGGAACACAACTAGGACCTGGTCTGTTGGTGTGTCCTCACAGGAAGTACAAAGCCCACTATCCAGCTGGAACGCAACTACCTAGAAGTAGATGTGCAGACTGTGCAATAGTCACTTCTCACTGGGAAGAAGTACACCAAAAGTTGACATTACTACCCATTGTGATATCTTTTGTGATAAAATAACCTGGTGCAAGACACACTTCCTTTATCCATTCAGTGATATTCTCTCAAGCAAAAGAAGCATTGATCTGGCATTAAAATCATTGGTGCGTCAAGAACAAGAAGACAACTCCACTAACGAACAGTTTCTAGCAGAGTCCTATGTTTGTCCATAGTTGAGTTGTAATCTTATTAATTGCTCTACATTGTAAATCCTTGTTTGCTTTCTTAGAAGCACTATTTTAGGAACAAACCAAATTTGTAAACTTCAGAGTTTATGTTGTGACTAGTTGTAGTCATAAGTTAAATCCTCTGTAACTAGGAGAGTTATAGAGTGGCTTATGGTGGTGCATCAAGTTAAATCTTCTAAGAAAGAAAACTAGAAATACTCTCTAATAATCAAGCTTCACGGAAAGAGGATACTACATCAAATACTGAAAAAGAAAATCCAGGAGCTATGAAAAATCAAAGAAAATTTTCCCCTCATCGACATGGGGAATGACTACTACATAGTAAAACTTCAAAATAAGGGTAGTATGGACCATATCCTCCAAGATGGTCCATGGTTTATCTTTGGTCTCTTTTTATCCATCCAACACTGGCAACTAAATTTCGTAGCTAAAAATGCCAGGCAAAGCCACACGCCTATTTGGGTGAGGCTACCCCAATTACCCACAGATTTATATGATGGTCAAATTCTACAAAAAGTAGGAAAAACTAATGGTCAACTCCTAAAGGTAGAAGCCTGCACTTCCTCATCTCTAAGGGAAGATATACTAGGCAATGCATAAAGGTAGAAGCCTGCACTTCCTCATCTCTAAGGGAAGATATACTAGGCAATGCATAGAAGTTCCTATGAACGAGCCGGTTAAAAAGATCATTTTATTGGTAGTCATAAGCAACAAATTCAATATGAAGCAGACAACTACCTTTGCAAATGTTGTGGTCACTTGGCTCATAGAACCATAGATTGCCAGGAGAGGGGAATTGACAAGAAGGATTCAAATCAAACACAAATGAAAAAAGACAAATTCTCAACCCCAAACACACAGGACGAAGGATGGCATACAGTTAACTTCCCACGACGAAGAAGAATTCAACAACAAAAAAATCAAATGAGGTATTAACATCAGAAATCCAAACATCAGGTAATAATGCCAGGTTATCAAACCCCACCATAGGTAAGTTTTCTACTAAACATAAATTTAAATTTTTTTCAAAAGTTAATAGTTATGTTCCAAAAAAAAATGATCTAGACAAAACCCAACTCCCTCTTCTACAGATCTTCTATAAGGAAAATGTATTTGAAAATACTACTACTACTCAAAAAATCTAAGCCTCAACAAATGGTTTTGGATAATACCACTCTTCCAGGAAACCAAAACCGCTCAAAATTAGGTTCAATGAACTGGGTTCAAGTACCAAATCCTGACAAAAATCTTACTGCTCCACTAAAAGACAAAATTAATGATAAACAGGACTACCCCCTAATTAACCCTAATACCCAATCAAACGTTCTTCTTTCAAGCTCTAATCATCATCATCAAGTCTCCACACCTTCTAGAAATGAATTAAACCTATATCCTACTACCATGAAATTGCATGCGCATGTCCACCCGCCCAACCACACTCACCCTCCCAATCGAAATGGCAACAATAAAAATCCACGTGCCTACAAAATCCCATGCAAAATCTTCTATATGTTCTAACACGCTAAACCATCCCAAAAACATGTAAGTAGAGATAATCATACCCTCTAGCTCTACCCTTCAACCTTTATATTACCAAGACCCTCTATCTAACAATGGCAAGAACTTATTTAAGCAATCGTAGAAGATTCCGACTTATTCAAATTCTGAGAAACCAAAGACCACTTCCCATAGACAACCTACCTCCTTTCCCCAGCAAATGCCACATCTTTCAATAGTGTATGCGTTGCCTCCACTTTCACAGAACTAGCACCCTACCAGTTGGATAGAACTAGGCCTAGTAGGGGAGGGGGATTTCACTACAAGTGAACATCAACGGACAACAGAGTATTATACTCATCAACAATCCACAATTCCTAGTACAGGTTGTGTCTGAGGGCCTACACTTGTCAATGAGCAATTACCTGAATCACAGTTGGGTAAATAACATCATGCAACCCCTAGCACCTGGTATGAACAACAACTTAGTCCAAGCAATGCGTACCCAATGGAATCTCCCCCCTCACCTCTCTTAGAACCCTTGTCTCCCTCAGTATATGGGTCTAGAACTACCCTTCTTCCCTCTGCAAGAGTTGATGGCTCTAAACCCAATCCTAATGCCATGGTATATGACTCAGAACCTCATTCAACAAGAGATATAGTTAAATCCAGACCCGATGGATCAACAGGTTCCAGAACCCTATATGCCACAAGGTTTAGGAAATACAAAGGGGGAGGAAATTGAGGGGGAGATAGACCTTATAGGGGAACACACAGTAGAGTCTTCAAACCTAGATGAAGTAAAAGTGTATCTATTCGAGGAGAGGCAGGAGAAAAGGCTTATTCTAGTATGTCCACCTTCACTATACAAATGCACAATGGACATAAGGCCACCCCAGGATCCCACTATAGGGAACTTAGCTATGATCCTAGTTCGTTCTCTAAGGAGGAATCCAGTATTCCCTAGGACATCCTAGTCCAATGGTCCCCCTCATCCAACCCACCCGCCAATAATCGTTCTAAGACTATCATTATTTGGAACATCAGAGTTGGAAATAATGCTGAGTTTAGGAGAAATTTTCACGACCTTATTGCCACTCACCAGCCTTGTATGGTCTCCTTACTGGAAACTAGGATGACAAACCATGGAAGCCTAATGAATGAATTTGATTTTTCGGACATGATAGTAGTCCCAGCAGAGGGACAATCAGGTGGCGTGGCAGTAATATGGAATACCAATTTGGTCCATGTCAACAATTTCGTCAAAAGAAATAATGAAATTCATGCTCTTCTTGAGGTAATGCCTTCTCAGCAAACTTGGTAATTTACATGTATTTATGCTAGTATGAAAGTCTCAAACAAAAATAATATGTGGGATAATATAAAAAATATTTTCGATAATTATAAAGGTGCTTGGTTGCTAGTTGGAGACTTTAACGATGTTCTGGTAGCTGAAGACAAATTAGGAGGTAACCCTATCAATAGAAGAAGTGCTACTAAATTATGGAATAGGATTAATTATTATAATTTAATAGACCTAGGTTTAAAGGTAAGAAAATATACTTGGTCAAATCATAACAAGATAAATAATTCTCATATTATGGAAAGGCTAGGCAAAGTTTTAGCAAATGAGGAATGATTAAGTATATTACCTAGGGCATATGTTGTTCACTTGCCCAAAACCTACTAGTATCATAATCCTATCATGCTAGAAATAATCCTAAACACTTAAATTCCCTCAACAAGCCATTTAGAATAGAAACCTTTTGGTGCGGGCACCCTGAATTTGGTAACATTATCAATGAGTGCTGGCTTGACAAAAATTTTGTCGAAGCCTCTAATAATTTTAGGAACAGTATAATTGATTGGAAAAATACTACATTTGGAGACCTTTTTAGAAAAAAATTGGCAAGACTAACAGGAATTCAAAAATTAAGATCATATGGTCATAGTAATTTCCTTAGTAACCTGGAAATAACCCTCAAGTATGACTACAATAATTTACTAAAAATAGAGGAAGATTTCTAGAAATTACATTATAGAATAAATTGGCTCAAAAAGAGAGACTCCAATTCAAAAAAATTCCACATTTGTGCCACAAATAATAGAAGAACCAATAAAATTGTGTTTTTCAAAGACACTGGGGAAAACTGGATAGATGACCCTCAGGGAATCATGGACCATACCTACAATTACTATAAATAATTTTTTGCTGCTAGTCACTTATACTCTAACTGGACACCTATGAGCAAAGACCCTCCTAGTTTTATAGAATGTAACTTGGTCACCTTAGACAATCCTTTGTCCCCATCACAACTGAAAAAATCAGCCTTTAATTTTAAACCTTTTAAATCACTTGGGCCGGATGGTCTCCATCCTTTTTTCTTTCAAAAATATTGGCATTACCTTAGTACCTCTGTGACAACCCTTTGTCAACAAGTTTTTGAAATAGGCAAGCTTCCTGAAGGGATAAATGAAACTTATCTCTATTTAATCCCCAAAATTCCCAATGCAAAAAACCTAAACAAATTTAGGCCTATTGGGATTTGTAATACTATTTATAAAATTATAACAAAAATTATAGCAAATAGACTCAAACCTTTTTTAGAAAAATTAATCTGCCCTTACCAAGCTAATTTTCTCAAAGGAAGACATACTAGTGATAATGCTATTATAATTCAGGATTTAATACTTAGAATGCAAAAACAAAGATGTGGTAAGGCAAATCTAGTCATGAAAATAGATCTAGAAAAGGCTTTTGGCCGACTTGAATGGTCTTTAATTTATAGAACCCTATGTTACTTTAAATTCCCTCCAAAGACCACTACCTTAATTATGAATTGTATCACTACTAGCAATATAGTTGTCTTAGCTAATGGTAGTAGAAGCAATTTCTTCACTCCCAGTAAAGGCATTAGGCAAGGAGATCCTTTGTCTCCTGATGTTTTATACTTCAATACCATACAAGAGGGGGGTAATTTATGGGGTGACCAATTTTTTGCTTAAACTGATTATGGAACGACATGGTTCATCTATGTGTTCCAACTGCTATTGTTACGGAATAATAAATATAGAAAGTAAAGAACACAAGTATTTTTACATGAAAAATACCCGGCTCAAAAGGTAAAAAAATCACGACCTACTACTCAGTAGGATTTTTCCCAATACTCCACTAAATCACTGAGCCAAAATAACATTTACAAAACTTTTTGTAAAGCTAAGGATTACCTCTAATCCCGTCTTAGCAACCAGCCTCTAACTGTTGCGACAACTTCAAGTTAACTCTAACTTGAATACTCAAAGTACATATTACAATTGCTTCTAGATAAAGCTAAAAAGTACAATATGAAAACACCTACTACAATTGAACTAGAGATAAAGAAAGACACATAAAACTTTTTATGGAGCTGGTTTTTCAATCTGGTTCATGTAGCTTCAGGTTTGCACACTTGAATCATACACGAACTACTTGCAAAAATCCTTGCTATTTTGCTCTTAATTCATGTTTAACTTCTGCGTCTTTTGTGCAACACTGTAATGTAAGAACATCCTGCAATTTATAGAGTTAGTAGATTAAGAAATAACTATAGTTCTGATGCAACTCTTCCTTGGTGGAAGAGTTCTAGTTGATTTCAACTTCTAACTCTTTCCCTGTCTTGGATAGTATTCTCTTTAATTAAGGAGTCCTTCTCCTTATCAATTATGCAACCTTTTCGATCAGGAGATATGAAATACACCAAGTTAAGCTTATCTCTTTCACGTGCACCACACATGCTCGAATCTGCCCGTTTATATGCACCTGAGGGATGGACTTGCGGGATGCACCTGGTTTATCTCTGAGTTCCTTTGTCAATCGTCAAGATTTAACCTTTACTCTAGCCAACAAATTCCCCTGTTTTGATAATGACAAACTCTATGCTTTTCATTCACTTAGGCCCTGCCAGAACTTAGCTCAATATCAATGCAAAGTTAGAAATTTTTTGCTTATCATCAAGGACAAGGTACATTAGGTTATAAACATCACTGTTCAAAGTGTAAAGCACAACCCTTTTTCTCTTTTTGGCATCATCAAAAAGTTGCATAAAATATGTGAGATAACCAGATTTTAAAGCTTACTCATGGCCACTGGGGCTACTTCAAATGCAATCACGAATTAGTCATCATTGATCAAGCTAAAAAAATTTACTATCAGAGAAATATAAACAAACAGTTAGAGAAAAAAATAGTGAATTTCATTGATGATTCATAAGATTCTACCACAAAGCATAAGAAGAAATAAAAATATTAGAAACATGAGCAAAAGAAACAAAAAATCCCAAACTGGGCCACTAGTTGATCTACACTAAGCTAAGAAGCTTAAGGCCGGGAAGAACTAGTTGTTTGGTTTTTGATTTGGAGGAGTTTTAGCATACCTTGAAGGAGGCCATCATTCTTCTCTTTTTCTCTTGCCAACTCAGTTCTGAGAGCATCTCTCTTAGTCTCCACCTCAACCAACCTCTTCTTCAGCCTTTCAATCTCAACATCCTTAGCCCCACTTTCTTGCACCAAGGCTCTGACTTCACTAGTACCTTTTTGGATAAACTAGGTTCTTTAGGAGTGACATTGACTTCATAATCGCAAGCAATCAGAGTATTAACCCAAAAGCGATCCATGATTGTACTAACCTCCCACTTTTTCATAGGTACATTGCAATGTGCAAGCACAGTTATGAGAATTAAGCCATAGGGAATGGCATGAGTTTTGATGTCATTGATAACTCTATCAAGAAGCTGGATTATAGCTTTCAGTCACTTTTGTCAGCAGGTCTGCGAGGGTTTCCTCTATAGATGAACCAGGTTCATCTCCCCAAACAACCATTGCACATGCGTCTTTGGTTAAACTCACATGAGCGGGTGAAGAATCAGCCACTCTTGTCCCCTTTCCCCTCGCAGTACTCCTAGCACCCTTGCTCTCCTTTTTTTCTTTTTTATTTTTACCACCAACTTCTCCAGATTCTGTAGTCTCAACACCTGCTATAGATCCTACAAATCTCTTTTCCAAATTTGCAGTAACTTTAGAAATTGTCTCAGGAGAAACTTTAAAATCAGAAGGTACCTATTCAATTTCATAAGAACCACTTTCTTCCCCCTGAGTAGTAGACTTGAAAGAATCTAGGTAGTTTAATACAGTCAAGAGTCTTGAATGTAATTGGTTCACTTGTAACGGAGAAGTTCACAAGAACCTTGGTATTTGGTAAGACTCTACTCATGATCCAAATATAGTTATTTCAAATTATGCAGAGTGTAAAAAACATACTGTGTTATCTTGATGAACCAGGTTTTTCACTGATAATTCTCTTATGTAAGTCTAAATTTGCCAAAATAGAGAAAATATCATTAGAGATTAATGATTCATTTTAACACATGTCACAAGAGTATATTATAGAAAGTATGAGAATGAGCAATATTTAATCTAATTATACACAATTTACAGACTTTCTAACCAAAAAAAAAATTCAATTTTTTTCTTTTTTTCGTTTAACCTTGAACTGATCCTTTTAGGTGATCTTAATCATCCCTAATTCCAACATGTTCCTCTCAAAGTGATATATACTTAAGGATTTTGTGAAGATGTTAGCAACTTGCTTGTCAGTAGCACAAAACTCCACAGTGATCAAGCCTTTCTCATAGTTGTCCCTAACAAAAATGGTGTCTAACATCTATGTGCGAAGTTCTCTTATGATGAATCAGATTCTTAGTCATACTAATAACACTAGTGTTATCATATAAAATAGGGATGCAACCAACTTCAATACCAAAATCCATCAAGTTTTGCTTGATCCACAACAATTTAGCACAATCATGAAGCAGCGGCAACATACTCAGCTTTAGCAGTAGATAAGGCCACTAAATTTTACTTTTTAGTAGCCCATGACACAAGACATGAACCAAGGAAGTGTGCCATACCTGAGGTGATCTTCCTATCCTCTAGGAAACCTGCATAATCAGTGTCAACATATCCCACTAGGTTAAAATTACTACCTTTTGGATACCAAAGGCAAAGGTCAGTGGTGCCTCTCAAGTATCTCAATATTCCCTTTACATTAGTCATGCGAGACTCCTTTGGATTTTCCTGAAATCGAGCACAAAGACCTAAACTGCACACAATGTCAGATCTGCTAGTAGTGAGATATAAAAGAGAAGCAATCACTCCCTTATACAACTTCTTATCAACAAATGAACCAGGTTCATCTATATCCAATTTTGTGGATATTGCAATATGTGTGTCAATTTATTTGGATGTTACTTCCTAGTTTTGCTACTGAGGAATAGGTTCATAGAGAGGATCCCTCGAGGTTTGAGGATCAGCTTCTCTCTAGTCAGTTCCCCCTGTCATGTTGCCCTGGGTAGAAGAACCTGTTCCATCACCTGTTCTTTCTTCTGACAGCTTCAGTCCAGGCTGTGATTTCATTTAAATTTCTTACCAGCCCAATTGCTTCATCTTCATGTTCCTATCTCTCAAAAAGAGTGTTAGTTTCATCAAAAATTACATGTACACTTTCTTCTACACGCATAGTTCTTTTGTTATAGATCTTATAAGCTTTACTATGTAAAGAATATCCTAAGAATACTCCCTCATCACTTCTAGTATCAAACTTACCGAGGGAATATTTTTCATTATTCCGAATAAAGTACTTGAATCTAATTGCCCTAAGATGGGATATATTTAGCTTTCTCCCTTTAAGTGACTCATAGGGATTCTTCTTAACAAGAGGTCTAGTCATGCAACTATATATGATGTAGCATGCAAAAATTCAGCAAACTTAGCATTTTTAAATTTAGTTCCATGATCAGACATAATTGATGCAAGTTGATTACCTAGTTTTTTCTGTGTTTTTCTAACAAAAGAAGTAAACATGTCAAATGCTTCATCATTAGATGTTAAAAACAATGTCCAAGTAAACCTAGAGTAGTAATCAACAAGCACCATCACATATCTTTTACCACATCTGCTTAATGTTCTCATTGGACCACAGAGATCCATATGGACCAGTTTCATTGTTCTGGTGTACCACTTTCTTGCATTTAAAAGAGGATCTTACCTGCTTCCTCCTTGCACAAGCCTCACAAACTTTGTCTTCCTTGAACTTGATGTTAGGCAGCCCTATCACCAGATCCTTAGAGACTAATTTGTTAAGTTGAATCGGACTCGCATGTCCAAGTCTCTTGTTCCAAAGGAGGGGATCATTGTCCAAGACACTTAAGCAAGTGAGTTCATTTCTGAAAATGTGGAAAAATCTACAATGTTTGTATTGTTTACTCTTTTTCCCTGCAAAACAATCTTGTCAGTGGTATGATTAATCATAAAATATTTGGTAGAGGTGAATGCTACGAAGTTACCTTTATCACATAATTGTGATACACTGATTAGACTATACTTTAGGCAATCTATCAAGTAGACATTCTCAATAGAGTGAGAATCAATCTTACCTACCTTTCCAACCTCAATGATCTCACATTCTTCCCATTTCAAAAGGAGACATTACCTCATTTGAAGTCCTCTAGTGAAAGGAACTGGTTCTTGCTTCCTGTCATATGCTTTGAGCAGCCACTATCCACGTACCATATTAGGCTACTCCCCTCTTGGACCCGCAAAAGGAAATTAGGGGTTAGTCTTAAGAACCCAAACTAGTTTGGTCCCTTTCTATAGGCAAAAGGGTAAGTCAAATTATTTTTATCCCAACCTGGCAGCCTATTTTTCCCTTGAACAAATTCTTTATTCTTTTGACTAGCCTTTTCTTTTGCAATACATTCACTTTTACAGTGATCAGTTTTACCACAATGTGTGCAAATTTTGTTATCAGGAAGTGTGAGGTACTTTCTTTTGGGATCTTACTTAGGTTCAGGGGTCCCGTACAAGTCCTCTCTTGTTGCTACTATGGTGTTCGTGTAAACATGAAAGTGCATCGGAGGACCTATTCCATTTACAGGTTCTGTCTAGCTCATGCTTAACCTTGTTTAGATCCTCCTTACGGACTTATCTGCTCATCTCTTTTGTACAACTCATCTTTTATATTTCTTACATTTTCTTCTAAAGTGAGTTGTGTGTGATCATCTTTCTTTTTACCAGTTCCTAATTTCAATTCTAGATTTTTAGATGTAAGCTCTAGAACAGTGGTGTCAAGTTCATGAACCTGGTTCTTTAACTCAGCATTTTTACTTTTGTCACACCTTCTTTTTTCGAAGCTTTTATCGGCCTTTACTACACCCCGGGAAGAGATATGTAATTTTATTAAAATCGTGTCTAAAGAGCTGTCACACCTCCTTTTTCCGCTTTTATATGGGTTTTACTACATCCCGGGGAAGAGATATAATAAAGAAAGGAGTTTTTTCAATTTAAGGACAATCGAAACGGGATTTATTTTTATTTAAAAAAATCAGAGTCGCCACTTGGGAGATTTATGGTGTCCCAAGTCACCATTTTGAATCCCGAATCGAGGAAGGGTTTGACTCTGTTTAACAATCGCGAACCAGAAATCCGAGTAAGGAATTTTGTTAACTCGGGAGAAGGTGTTAGGCATTTCCGAGTTCCGTGGTTCTAGCACGGTCGCTCAACTGTAATATTTGGCTAAAATTAATTTTTATACATGTTATCCTATTTGTACGCTTTTAGATTTAGGTCGCATGAAATGCACACCCGAGTTTAGGAATGTAATTTTATTAAAATCATGTCTAAAGAGAATAACGTGTTGTTATCTTTTGGGAAGGCCGTGAAATTTGCTAAACGGCCCATCCCGAATCTATAAGTATTTTTGATTAAGTATATAATGAGGG